>JAOYMZ010046534.1:0-14546 GCA_025802335.1 Pinguicula primuliflora | reverse complement strand
TTGGACTATGTAGATCCAAACTTGGTTCGCCAATGCCTCGTCAAATCTGTAAAAATGCTAAAGAAAACTACCGAGGTGGAGGAGGTTCAATCATTGATCACAGGGTTTAGTGTACTCACGGCTCTAGATGCTGCTGTTTCCGGTAAAAGTTCGAATTCGTAGCAAATATGCAAGTCATGCCTAAACCGTGATCGGGTTTTGATTGAAATTGAGTGTATTAGCAACAGAAATGATGATTTCTTCGTAGTTGGAATACAAGGGTACAAAGAATTCGAGATATTTATGTAATTTTTATTGCTTTTGGATTTCACTATTTTTATTAAGGTCTAGCCGTTAGAAAAGGCTGATGGATGTGCTCAAATGTTGATGTTAATTTTGATTGAACAATGAACTTGCTGCTTTTCTTAAATCATCTCCCGTTGGCTTTGAAATGTTTCATGTCTTCTTTTCTCGGATGAGATAACAACTTAATGTTGTGGTGTGAGCTTCTTTCGTTAAATTTTGTCTAGGATTTATAACTTGTAATCATAGAAACTCTTATCAAGATGCTCATATCATATAGTAGTATATGGCTTGGACCATAATTAAGATAAAAATATTGTGTATTCAAGACATTCAATGTACATGAACTTATCACATAACGAGTTACAATTTTATTATTAGCATTCTAAAATGCCCCTTATCACATAGTAGTATATGACCTGTACTAACATCATAGAGGACACAATTGATACACATGAATTTTGTCCCTAATCCCTATAATGTTTTCCTGAATGAAGAATATTCTGAAATTTGATCTGCTAAATGTGTAATTATCTTTAACATATGGGTTATGACTTAACATATATGAAGTTAGCGATGTTATAAGAACTCTTTTGCTGGCTTCTCTGTGTTAGCAGTTCCCTCACATCATCTCTTTTTGGTGCATCATTCACGCTGATATGGTAACCATGCCCACTACTATAGGTCATATGGATATTCTGACCGGTCAGATGGATATTATAGCCGATATGAAGCCTGGTGTCATGTAAATTTACAAGGACAACAACATATCGAACGATTTTTTTCTTGTGTGGTGGATTTGCCTTTGTCTATTTAGATTACATTGCCGATGACATGTCAAAAAATGACTATATTGCTCATATACTTGCTTTTGGGGTCACTCCGTTGGATTATGTAGATCTAAACTTGGTTCGCCAATGCTTGTCAAATTCGTAAAAATGCTAAAGGAAACTGCCAAGGTAGAGGAGGTACAATCATTTATCATAGTGTTTGTGTAATCACTGCTCTAGATGCTGCCGTTTCTGGTAAAAGTTCGAAATCTTATTTGCAGGGCATGCCTCAACCATGATTAGGTTTTGATTGAAATTGAATGTATTAGCAAAATGGAAAGATGGTTCCTTTGTAGTTGGTATACAAGGGCACAAAGAATTCGAGATATTTACGTATTTTTTGTTGATTTTGAATTTTACTATTTGTATTGAGGTCTTTGTCGTTAAAAAATGCTGATGGATGTGCTCAAATGCCAATGCTAATTTTAAATGAACATCGAATTTGCTGTTTTTCTTAATTAATCTATCTCTAGATTTGGCATGTTTCATGTTCATTTTCTCGGATGAGATAACAATCTAGTTTTGCGGTGTTGACCTTTATTCGTTAAATTCTGCCTAGGATTTATAAGTGTAATCATAGAAACTCTTATCAAGATGCCCTTATCACATAGTTGTATATGGCTTGGACCATAATTAAGATAAAACATAATGTGTTCAGGACACATTCAATACACATGAATTTATCCCATAACGAGTTACAATTTCAGTATTAGCAACCCAAAATGCCTCCTTATCACATATCAATATATGGCATGGACTAACATCATAGCGTATCCAGGACACATTCAATATACATGAATTTTGTCCCAAATCCCAATAATGTTTTCCTTAAAGATGAATATTTTGAAATTTGATCTGCTAAATGTGTAGTTATCTCTAAGGTATGGGTTATGACTTAACATATATGAGGTTAGTGATATTATAAAAACTCCTTTGTTGGCTTCTCTGTGTTAGCAATCCTCTCACATCATCTTGTTTTGGTGCATCATTCAGGTTGATAAGGTAACCATCCCCACTACTACAGCTCAGATGGATATTTTTCCCGGTCAGATGGATAATATAACTAAGTTGAAGCCTGGTGTGATGTCAATTTACGATGGTAACAACATATCAATGTATTTTCTGTGTGGTGGATTTGCCTTGCAGACATACCTCCGTTGGGCTATGTAGATCCAAACTCGGTTCGCCAATGCCTCGTTAAATTCATAAAAATGGTAAAGAAAAGTACCGAGGTAGAGGATGTGCAATCATTAATCACAGTTGTTGGAAATTATCTCACACGAATTAGAGAAGTAAAGAAGAAACAATTTAAATAGGAATGTGGTGCTAAAATCTATCACATTAGGCTCATGATTTTAATGAGAGTAGCCAACATCTTCCAATTTAAATTGGACCACACGCGCACCTCCGCACACGAGGCCCGAGCCCAGAGAGAAGGGGATCCTTTTTCAACTTGGTATTAGAGTCTAAGGAAGATTTCAAGTGTATTGGGGCCGAGAGAAATCCAATTGTGATCTAAATGCAGTTTCTGGTAAAAGTTCGAAATCTTAGCAAATATGCAGGGCATGCCTGAACAGTGATCAGGTTTTGATTGAAATTTAGTGTAATCGCAAAATGAAAAGATGGTTTCTTCGTAGTTGGTATACAAGGGCACAAAGATTTCGAGAGATTTATATATTTTTTGTTGATGTTAGATTTCACTATTTTTATTGAGGTATTGCCGTTAGAAAAGGCTGATGGATGTGCCCAACTGCCAATGCTAATTTTGATTGAACAGCGAACTTGTTGCTTTTCTTAATTCATCTCCCGCTGGATTTTGCATGTTTCATGCCTCTTTTTCTGAGATGAGATAACAAGTTGTGTTACGGTGTTGAGCTCCATTCGTGAAATTATGTCTAGGGTTTATAACATGTAATCATAGAAACTCTTATCAAGATGCTCATATCACATAGTAGTATATAGTTTGGACCATAATTAAGATAAAAATATAGTGTATTCAGGACACATTCAACGTACATGAATTTATCCCATAACGAGTTACAATTTCAGTATTAGCATCCCAAAATGCCCCATTATCACATAGCAACATATGACCTGGACTAACATCATAGCATATTCAGGACACATTCGATACACATGAATTTTGTCCCTAATCCCTATAATGTTTTCCTGAAAGATGAATATTCTGAAATTTGATATTCTAAGTGTATAGCAATCTCTAAGATATGAGTTACGACTTAACATATATGAAGTTAGTGAAGAAGATGTTATAAGAACTCCTTTGGTGGCTTCTCTCTGTTAGTAGTCCCCCCACACCATCTCTTTTTAGTGAATCAATCAGGTTGATAAGGTAAGCATCCCCACTAATACAGGTTTGATGGATATTCTGCCCGGTCAAATGGATACTATAGCTAAGCTGAAACTTGGTGTCATGTCAATTTACGAGGTCAATAACATATCGAAGTATTTTCTGTGTGGTGGTTTCGCCTTTGTCTATTTAGACTACATTGTGGATTACATGTCAAAAAAGTTGCAGATATACTTGCTTTTGAGGTCACTCCATTGGACTATGTAGATCCAAACCTTGTTCGCCAATGCCTTATCAAATTCGTAAAAATGTTAAAGAAAACTACAGAGGTAGAGGAAGTGCAATCATTGATCACAGGACTTAGTGTACTCACTACTCTATATGCTGCAACTTTCGATAAAAGTTCGAAATCTTAGAAAATATGCAGAGCATGCCTAAACAGTTATCAGATTTGATCAATTTTTAAGTAGTTTTTATTTCAGCAAATAGATGGCGGTGCCGGGATCCTTGCATATAAAATTTACTCTTTTTTTTTGAATCTTTGGGGGTACTCCTATTTATAGTGAACTTGATATAAATAGATATAACTCGTGACTGAAGCCACTATAACGGTAAAGGCAACAATCTTGTGTCATCCGGGATTTTCAGTTTAGCACAAAAGAACTCTCAATAACCATTTCCAGAACTTCAGATATTCAATTATGTTGGTAAGATAGGGTTGTCCATACGATAAAGATCAAAGGGAAAACTATCAGTTTCTTGTTACAACAACATTCAGGTTTCTAAGAGTATAGGTAAATGTCATGCAACATTTTTATATTCTCGAATTGCTCGTGACCTTCGTTCTGATCAATGAATTCTTCGTTGGAAATTTTTATATTGGCGATAGTAGTAGCCATTGTCAAGAACATAATAAGGTAAATGCTAAACGTACTACAACTAACCGAATACCAAACCGAATTGCTCTTAAAGGAAGGATTGGGCCCCACACAAAACACACACACCAACTGTGGTGTGTGTGTTTTGTGCTAAGTGTTCGGTTTAATTTCGGTTCGTGTAGCAACACTCTAATAAAAAATCTGTCAAAAATGAAAAATATAAAGAGACAAAAAAAATTTTTTGGTAGGTAAGTTGGGAGAAATACTCCAGTACCTCCCGAATATCTGAAAGCTTTTTATACTCCCGACTAATCTAGGGGGCCTGCACTCAGCCCAAAGGCTCCTATGAATTAGGCCTAGCCAAGCGCTTTTGCTGAGGTTTGAACTCGAGACCTCGAGTTCACCTAATTGGCACAAGCTGCCTTGATTAATATAAAGAGACAAATTACATGGAAAAGCATTGCATCCCAACAGAATTGAAGCTCTAATTGATATTTGTAAGTGCACTGCCACCTGTATGAGCAGAAATTTAGCTTATTAAATGCAGATTTGAGTCAACCTAATATGTAACATAGCAAAAGCTTAAGCATTATAATACCAATCTGATTATTAACAATAATTAATTATAAAACCAATCTGATTCTTAGCAATGACATCATTTGCAGATGAACTACCTAATGCTTAACAGTTAACATATACGAAAGCAGCAACTTTTTCGAGAGTGCCTCTCTTTCACGGTAATTAAGACACGCGAGCATACCTTGTACAAATTTCAGATCAATTATGTACTTTTGAATACCTTTGGCTGCACAGATCTCTCTTTCCCCGGGTTGATTCCTGCAAAAAAAGCTAAAAGTAAGGACGGCAAGAAGAGCATTTACCTGCATCAGAATTTTATTGCTTTTAGCAAATAAAACATACAGAGATCATCAGAATAACGAAATTCCATTGATCCACTCAACCATAATCACAAATGGAAACCTTTATAATCCAGAATTGACGAAAGGAGCAAGACAAATAAAAAAACAAATCTGAAAGAAATAAAAGTTGAGAACAAACCCGAAAAGTTTGTTTTGCACCCTTTAACCGAAAACCTTGATTCGGGAATTATATATGCCGCCAACTACAAAACCGTTACCGTTCGATGAAGGTTGAATTCGTAATCGCAACCGTAAGCGTAGTCCGGAAACAGAGAACGACCGAATCTGATGGGCGGAAGCATAGATGTTATGTAGAAAGTATTTCGAAGCACAACCATGAGAAGGGAAGGACCGAATGTAATGTGCGAAAGTTACCTGAATATTGTACGGTGGGAGACAGGTGGAACGCGTTGACGGGCAGCGGGAGAAAAGCGGGGACGTTCGGAGATGGGTTTCGCGTGCGCGATTGAAGGGGTTCGGGGCAACAAATATGCAGCGACGGTACACTGAGTCGAAAGAATTAACTGTGGGATGGTTTTCTTTGTACAACGGATTCGGGTGGAAGAGTTGCGTCCATTCGGATTCCGGAGAAGGTGAGGAAAGGAGAAGGTGACGTCACTGTCAAAATATTAGAAACGTTTTTGTGGACGGGCGTCTTATGAATTTCTTGTCTTGAGTTTGAAGTGCTGCATGTTTGATGAAAGATGGCGTCTCTTCGAACGGGGTTCTCCTCAACGAAACGTTTGCAACCATTTCACTCCAATTATTTAAGCACTAGCAGGTTTCTTAGATATGTGGGGTCTTGCGTTCTCGAATTTCATCAAAACTGGAGGTAAACGATCCCATATAATTCAATAGCATTTTTTCTTGCGATTCTCGTTGAGTCAACAAAGTTATTTTGGTTCTGTGTTGTTTAAATTTCTCATGCAAGATGAATATGGAGGATGAAGATGAAATCGCTGCAGAAACTCAAGAACAAGCACCCTCAAATGCACCCATAAACAGCGGTCTCTCACTACTGGAGCAACTTAATGGTACCCCAGCGCCTTATCAATCGTTCATGGCACTTTTACTTGCCGCCGATGATGATGATGATGATGATACGGATAATGATCTCCCAAGAATTACTGAAAACCAGAGGGAAGGAATCGCGAGGATGATCCAATTCCATGTAATTGATCAATTTTGTTGTTTCTTCATATTTCCATTCACAATTCAATTGTTGAGATTCATTCCCACGAGTGGGTTGGTTGTTGTAGTGCGACCACCTGATGCAGACACTAGCCGGAAGAGTCCAAAGGGCCGCGGAGGAAGCAGCGGCCGTGAAACTGGCGGAGAAAGAGCTTCAGATAGACGCAATGATGAACCAGAACTTGGCGTTGGAGGCGGAGACAAAGAGGCTGAAACTAGAGATGAGGAAATTGGAACATCAGAAGGAGGCCTTGAGGAAGACATTGAAGGACTGCATCGAGAAGCGGCGCTACTGCGACCGGGTGCACGACGAGGATGCCGCGTCGTCGATGGCTGACAACTGCTTGGTTGAGCCGGTGAGGCTAGTGTGCATGATGTGCCGGCAACGTTCGGCTAATGTGGTGATCTGGCCGTGCCGCCACCTCTGCATCTGCATCGGCTGTGAGGCGGCGACGGTGGAATGCCCTGTCTGTGACTCCGTGAAATGTTACAGCTGCCAAATTCATCTCCCGCTGGAGTAGAAAAAAACAAGGATGGGAGTTTGAGAGATCATGCATGCATTATCCTTCATTTGATGCTATACTATCAATTTCAATGTTTGGGGTTTTGAATATTTTGAAATGTTATTTATTTATCTCATGGATTGTCTGTCCAAGTCTTAATCAATTGTCAATCATAATTATTTATCACATAGATATATCACTAAGGCCCCCATTACTATAAACTTATGAACTCAAGGTATATAAATCATATATAGTAAACGTGTTTTGTCGTTTGATTTGATTACGATTATTAAGGGCTTGTGTGTTTACAATTCGGCCTTGCACAGGACAATTCACAAACACAAAGTAACCAAAAGTCATTCGTCAACCCAAAGCACAAATAATGAACAGACTACATGAACATTGGCCTTGGATATTCATCCAAAACAATACTTCAAATGGCAAAACAAAATGGAAACAAAGAGTATCAATCAAAAGTCACTGAAAGTAATGTTAGGCAAATACAGATTTCAAAGTCATTTGGGGTACGGATATTTAACTGTCACTTCATCATTAATCTTAGAGAGATGCTACAGGGACTACATGGAACCGAAATATTAAACCGAAAAGAGGGAAATTGTCGAAAATATCCTTCCCACTAAGCACAGGAACACGTCAAGCCAGGGTTATTTTCGTCATTTAGCACATATTCGGTTTAAAATTCGGCCAGCCAGGTTGTTCGCACAGCGTTTTAATCTTATCTACCAAGTATGAAAGTCATTCTCCATGTACTCTTCTAGGATCTCCAACATTTGTCGTGCAAATTCATGGTCGAGGATGTGAGTCACCATAGTCGTTCTTGTCCAGACATTGAACTGCTTATACGATCTTAGCTGATCCATCAATATCCGAGCCAACTCTATTGGTGGGGCAGAGGCAGTAGGTGCAAGAGCAGATGGAGCAGTCCCATGGAGGCTGGATATGTATGTTCTTATCTCTGTATAGCAGTTGAGCTTCTCATCTTGGATGTACTGTGACGACATCCACCTTTTTCCTTTCCTCCCACGTGGCCTTGCAACCACTTCACTAACTCTGTGACCATCTTCACTCCCTCCAAGGCCATCTTCGTCATCAAACATCTTTGAATCCTTAGTTTCTCCTATATCCCACCATCTCGTGCAAGTGCTCCAGTGGCTCTGTCCCTTCTGAAAAGCTCACACCAAAATTTGTATTAGGTGAGGAGTTTACCACGCAGCAGCTTGTAGTGTGGATTAATCTACAGAAATGACCAAATACAGTATGTTCATGAACTATGCTTTGCTATAGGAATAAGCAAATACAATATTTAGCAAGTATTAATGTACCTGAACTATGCTTTTCCAGTTATATTCGTCTTCCACAACCACCCAATGTGTTGTTGTGTCAATGGGTACCCCTCTCATGCTCATGGAGTCAGAGATAAGATCATACATTTTCTTCCACATGTGCAATTTGGACATCACATGTGGTACAACTTGAATGGTGCTGCCTGGGACCTTCATGGTTATCCTCTCAGCATAGACGACCAAAAACTTGATTTGAAACTACCTTGGGTGTGAATCCCCTCCTACATCAGTTCCTTTGCAGTCTCGATTAAGGCTTGTTATTAAGAATTCAACCATACTCGTTTCATTTACCTACGCTTTCCACAACTGTCTCCTTCCTTGGTGGCACTATCATTCATTCCATTTGGTGGTTCGTATGGCTTTCACCTTGTTGTTCCTCATCCGATTCCTCCTCATTTGCCGCCACATACCCAGTCCGAATATCCATGAGATTTGCTTGACTTTCATTGTCTGTTTCCGAGCGCCTTTCCAACATAAATGGGGGCTCAACCCAATATCGATGGGGAATCTTTTAAACCTGTTGCTAGAAAACATAATAACCCCCACAACCTTGTCAACCAAATACGCATAAACATGTTCAAATATTAATATACATAGCCATGTTTAGCATTAGAAATGTAAGGTAGTGTTCACTTTGGCAGATTTAATTAGGAATCTGCCAGATTTCTACTAAAAAGAGGGTGATTGAGTTGTTCACCAGTAACCTTTTAATTCCCGGGTCAAACAGATTTGTGAGGGTGACTCACCTTTTTCCTTAGATTCTAAACCGGACTAATCTGTCTGATTCTAATCTAACTAACCCATTTAACAATTTTTCACATTATTACCCTTACAATTCATCTTTTCTTCACAGTTCTCCTAGAATTCCTTCTCCTTCTTCTCCGTTTTGGATCCCCATAATCATTTGTTCCAATTTCTCTTCCGAACCCCAGTAGAATCCCCGTATCCGAACGAGATTTGAGTGGGTAATTTGGCGATGGATCTGACCTGGTTCTCAAAGTCGCGGAATCTCTCCAGCCTGTTCTCGCCGATTCACTAGACAGCGAGTGCGGTGCCGTCGTCGAGCACCACCTTGTACATAATGCTTGAACCTGAGGCGTCGAGGATGTAGGCTGAGGCCTTGAGCAGTATCTCCAATTCCAGATCCTTCTCGCCGTCTAGCGTCACCAGGGCATCGATTTTGTGCTCCTGGGCAGCAGCATTTTTCGGATTCTTGCCGGAGTTTTCGATGTCCTCGCTGTCGGAAGTGGTGGATGCCGAGGTGTTTTGCCCGTCGTCCACTGCATCGTGTCGCTATTTCTGAAGGTAAGTCCACGTCCCCAGCCAGCTGTACTCCTTCGATGAGGCTGACGACGCCAAATCGAAGGGAATGGGGCTCTCTGCCTCCTTCTTTGAAGTGACGTTTATGGCTTTGCGCTTCTTTGCATGGTAAAGGTTCACGAAAGCGAGCACTAAGATCCCGATCCTAGCTATGTCGCCGGCCACAAATCCCAAAATCGTTCCCGTTTGCAATCCACTTTGTTTACCCCGCGACAGTGTCCCGACCGTTGATTCATCGTCCACGGTGGCGGGATTGGAGCTTATTGTCTTCGGAATCACGGTGATTGCTAGAGGAGATTCCTGCGATTGAGCATCTGGCAGAGCTGCCACGGAAGATGGAATTGGGCAGAGATTTCTCAAGGGCAGAGAAAAAAAAAAGATGAGGATATTTTGATAAATTATATGTTTTTGGAGTTCAAGTGAATAGAATATGTATATGAATCAACCATTGTATGAAACAATCATAGTAAACACAAATTTAGTTTCTAATCTAATCTGGAATAGATTAGACTTAGGTTGAAGTGAACACACCCTAAGATGTGTCCATAGGACTAGTCTCACCGACAATAGCATTTTATACGTTTGTTGCCTTCAATCTCCTAGTATTAACCTTCAGTATCTTATACCCCCACGCTTCATCTGCATTGAAAATAAGAATTCCAAGACAAACCCTAGATAACAATTCATCAACATAAACCCGTAGGAGCACAAGTCGCAAACTCATAAATTCATTTTTTCACAATCTCGTAAACACATAAACACAGAAGAATTATGAACATAAGCGCATACGGGTTAACCCATAAATCCATAATTCCGAACAAGTAATCACATTAACACATGAAGCCATAAATCCGTAAACCATAAACACATAAGCGCATAACATACGCTTATGATTTAGGGTTCTCAGGGAGGGAAAATGAGAAACGGGGTGTTGGGACGATTTGGAAATTTTTCGACATCAATTATATATATATATCAGGGCAAGCTGTAATTTAGTTGAAGTGCAGGGTTATTTTCGCCTTTTAACAATCAAACGAAACATAGTGTATTAAGATAGCGCCCCCAATCCAAATTCTGTCGAAAATTGCGTGATTACGAAAGATTGACCAGCGGTAACGACCGTAATCAAATTAGCAGTAAACAAGACACGTTTGATTACGACCGTTAAAATAGCCGGAATCAAACGTGATCTAATACGATAAATGGGGCCTAATTTTTAGTTTGTCATTGACATTATCGTCCGACAATTGTTAAAAGAGTTTTTTTCGCCTCCCAGATACTGCGTCCCGAGTAGCTGCCCTTATATCCTGAAAACTCATGTACCTATGGGTCGAAATCACAGGTCAACATCCGATCCGTGAGTTTTAAATATGAAAAAAACATAATCCCAAAGTAAAAATTTTCTTCACTTGCTAAATTCTAAACAACATTTATAAAGAAGAGAGCGACACAAAGGGCCTTCGGGAGCAGAACCGAAAGGGCATCTTTAGAATATGCATACCAACAGGGAGACGCCAAACAGTAGCTCTCTCGCTACCGCAGCACATGCAGAGCAAGCAAATATGGAAGCTCCCTATCTTCCGCCGTATCTCGTTGAACATAATAACTATATGATCCATAGTGAGTGTTCCGTTGACATCTTATTATAAATCAAAATAAACGCGCATTTATAATTTCAGCTAATACCACTGCTCGCTGTCGAAATTGACTATATCAATAGAAAACTCATACACATTAAATCAAAACCCTCATGCTCTGTCAGGGTTCTAGCGGCGACTTCGTCATCGGAATTTTCTAAAACCTTATTTAGGACTACTTAACCCAAAAGAAAAATGTGAAACGAAATTAAACTCAGCAATATCGTCATAATACCACTAGAGCATGAGGCTTTCTATATGAGCTCTCTATCGATATAACAAATTCTGACAACAAGCAGTGTCAATTGCTGAAATTACACATGCGTATTTAATTTGATATATAGTAAGATATCAACAGAATCTTCCACATAGTAATTTTTATATATAGGGTCCCTTTCATATGCACAGTTCCTTATATGCACATCCATACACAATTTTTGAGTGACACCATCTATTTTCGAAATTGGTCGCATCATTGGAAAGCTTATACATAGGAGATAAAAAATCTCATGTTCTGGTATGGTTTCGGCGACTTCGTCATCAATAATTTTTAAAACCCTATTAAGGACCAGTGTTCGAGAAGTCGCTAAGCGGAAGCAGTGCGATCAGAGTCGAAAAACCGTACAGGTCGCCTAGGCGACGCTCAGCTGCAATGAAATTTTTTCCGTTAAAAAAATTGTCGTCTGGGCCTGCCCAAACCCGATTCGGGACAGCCAGGCCAAAAAAGCTGCCTAGGCGGCCACCCATGCCGCCTAGGGGCAAATACTCGAACACTGTTAAAGACTACTTAACCCAATGGGGAAGGGATTTAAAAATTCCTGGTGATAAAATTGTCGGAATCGTGTCGGAACATGTGGATTTTCATCTCCAACGTATAGATATGCGCCCAATTTCGAAAACGGACGATACCACGCAAAAATTGTGCATAGATGTGCATATAAAGATTTCTCTCTTTATATATATACACATAATTCCAGTATTCAGAATATTTGTGTCCATAATGGTACACAATATCATAATTCCGGCCATGTCAACTGAAATCGATCAGACCGTTGAAAAGTTTATACGCATGAGATCAAAAGTCCTATGTTCTGAAGCGATTTGAACGATTTTATTCCCGACAACGAATACGGCGAAACCATAACGAAACATAGGACCTTTGATCTCATATGTATAAGCTTTCTAATGGTATGACCAATTTCTATTATCATAGTTGGAATATATATATATATAGGGTAATCTTCGTATGCTCAGTCATTACGTGCTCAGTCCGTACTCAATTTTTTGTAGCATCATCCGTTTTCAAAATTGGTCGCACTATTGAAAAGCTTATATATTGTAGATGAAAATCCTCATGCTTTGGTCCGGTTTCCGACGACGATTTCTAAAACCCTATTTAGGACTACTTAACCCAAGGAGATTCATAACCCTCCATTAAACGGTGATAACGTCGTCGAAATTGGACCAAAGCATGTGTATTTTCATCTACAATGTATAATCTTTCCAATGGTACGACCAATTTCGAAAACGGATGGTGTTACGAAAAGTTGAGCACGGACTGAGCACGCAAGGAATGAGCATATGAAGATTTCTGTATATATATATATATATAGAGTGATTTTCATATACCCAACGCTTATTTTCCCAATTTTTACCTTATTTACCCAGCCCCAATCTCAACCATTGGATCAGAAAAATGACTGCTGGGATTAAACCACCACTTAACTGCAAAGATTCTTCTATCTGCAAGTCATCGGGTCATTTGCTACCCATCGCAAGAACGATTCCAACATGTCGACTAATTGCTCACGCAAATCCCACTTACGAATTCTTCCAGCAAAAGCAGTTCCAGCAAGAAGGAGACTAATTCCAGGCACAAATCCCACTGGTGAATTCTTCCAACTCATAGATGCGAAATTCAAATTTCGTAGACGGGAATTCCAGATTTTGTAGATGCAAAATTCAGACCTAAAATCCTCTCATTGCTCCAAATGTTCGTTTTTTTTTCAATCTATCCTCTCTCGTTGCACTATGAGTGACATATGAGTGAATTTTAGACCTCATGAGTCGGACATTGTAAATGTATTGTTTATGCAGTTTGTTGCTGAATTTAGCTAGACACAAACAACATGACAACGATGAAGAAGAATTGTAACCCATTTGTAATAGCATATTTTGCGACGGAAATGAATGTGAATTCAGAAATTGGATTGTCTTGTCGACTGGTAAGATTTTGAAGGCAATGTTTTGTTATTAGCATCGTATGAGAATTTCGTTTCTTGGCTTTCCACTTGCAGAATTTTTGCAGTAAGGGATGATTTAATCTCAACCGTTTGTTTTTTAATGGGACGGTTTGGATTCTTACTGGGTAAATAAGTAGAAAATTGGGTACATAGTGACCGGGTAAAAGAAGATCACTCTAATACTATAAACCTATATTTATAGTTTATTTTAGATGTTTATTGGCAGTGAAGCAGCAAAAATTAAAATTCATGGACGATTTGAATTTGTGTCGATGTGTGATTACTGAAATTGGTCTTATATTTTTATCTTGATGCCAAAAGGTATCCAAAATGCTAGTGTACTGAATTTTGGTGCACGTAGCAATCCTCTATTCTATTGATATGGTGTCAAACTTTTTATGAGTAGATACATTTTCGTACTGAAATTGCTCCGATTAAATGAGTTTGTCCCAAATTGTAATCTTAGTTGTCATACACGTAGAGAGCAACATACGGGCGGGCGGGTTTTTATAAATGGTCCGGGGGATCCAGACCCGGACTGGACCGTTAACTAAAACGGGCGGGCCAGCTTCACAATCCGGATCGTTTTTTTGACGGGCGGATATGAACTTAGCTCGTTTAGCCCATATCCGCCCGTTTATTAAAAAAAATTTTGACGCACAACTTCATCTTCCAGATCAGCAATACATACAAGTACAGCAAAAAACATCTAACTCGATAATGTTACTGCTGCGATTTCCCCATGACCCAGACCCTCAAAATCGGAGTTCATCTCACTCCCAGAAATTCGCTTTACCTCGTATCCGACAAAAATCCGATTGCCCATTTCCTCTTCCGTTGCTTCTCTCAACTCGCTTGCCACAGTGATTCCATCGTTGGTATCTCTGGGGTTTTACATAACAAGGTTTTTTTTCATTTACAGACAACCAAGAGGAACCAATTCTCCATGTGCAGACCCTCAAGATGCCCATCAAACCCAGACGATAACTAACGTGTTGGACGTTAAACGTAATTATGACATAATGTAATTAAGAATTAAATTGCAATTAATATGTTTAATTGTAATTTAT
>JAOYMZ010046523.1:0-14547 GCA_025802335.1 Pinguicula primuliflora | reverse complement strand
GTTGAATGAAGTACCCGGTAAGAGAATGATGGGAATTCGGGCAAGAACCCCAGTCTGAATCAGCATAAGCAATGGGGCTAAGCGGGTTATCCGTAGGGAAAAATAACCTAAGGGAAGAACATTAATGGATGTAATGCACCACGTGAAGAGCTACCTGCCAGTGAAATTTATGAGGTGTATTCGTGAACTGTGAGAGTTGCCGGTTGGCTCTATTTGATCAAATTCTGCAAGTTTCAATCCAGGTGGCAAGGGTGTTGTTGCTGGAATCCAGTCCTTTAATTCATCATCTTGAATAATATCCATAATATACGTACGTTGTGTGACGTAGAGACGTTCAGGTGTATGCAATAATTCAAGACCCAAATAATAGTTAGCTGAACCAAGTGCCTTGATGTTGAACTTGCTGTCCAGAATCGTTTGAATCTCTTCAACTTCTGCAAGGTTAGTTCCTACCAGCAAAATATCATCGACATACACAAGTAAAGCTGTGAAGGAAGAGGCAGTAGCTCGAAGAAATAAACAGTGATCATGTGTGCTCTGAGAGAAGCCATAAGTCATCAGATATGAAGTAAGTTCTTGATTCCAAATTTGAGACGACTACTTAAGTCCATATATAAATTTTTTAAGCAAGCAGGCTTGCCCTGGCCGAGCTCCAAGATAACTGGGTGGTGGCTCAAGTATATTTCCTCATCCAAGGTGCAGTGAAGAAATGCATTATTAATATTAAGTTGGAGAATAGACCACCCCTTTGCGACGACAACTGTGAGAAGCAATTGGACAGTGGTATGTTTTGCAACCGGGAAAAAGCTCTCTGTATAATGCAAACCCTCAATCTGGTTATATTCCTTTGCAACTAACCGAGCTTTGCAGCGAGATACAGACCCATCAAGATTTTGTTTCACCTTGAATACCCATTTGCACCCCACAGTTTTATGCCCTGAAGGAAGATCAGTAGAAACCCATGTATGATTTTTCTCAAGGGCATCTATCTCTGTCTTCATTGCATCTATCCAACAGGGGTCCTTGGAGGCTTGAGAGTAAGACCATGGTTCAAGTGTGGTAGGGATGGACAACATACTCACAGTTGCAGGAGTCAAAAGAGCAGAATGTGAAGCAATGTGGTAATCTTTATGCCAAACTGGGGGAACAATAGTTCTGGTACTTCTGCATATAGCAAGAGTAGGTTCAGGCACTGCATCAGGTGCTGCTGGTGGAGAAAGATCAGGGTCTATAGATTAAGGAGTGTGAGAGGATGGACCAGGTACAGTAGAATTTGTGCCAGTAGCAATGGATGGTGATGGAATGACATCATTTGGAGGCTGGCATCATCTTGGGGGCTGGCAGACGAAATAGTGGGGGCTGGAGTGAAACTTGGAATGTAATCTTGAGGAAAATTTGTGACTGTAGAAAGAGGGACTTGAGGGCAAGGTAAAGGCTGTTGAGAGTTGGAGTTAGAGGCTGGGAGTGGCTTGAAAGGAAATATATGTTCATAGAATGAAACATCACGAGATAGGACAAGTTTGTGAGTAGTTAAGTCATAAACTCTATATGACTTCAATACTCCAGAATATCCTATAAAGACTGCTCTAAAACTTCGTGATTCAAACTTCAACCTATGCGGCCGTGTGTTTGCATAGTAACATAAGCACCCAAATGTCTGAATGCTTGATAGATCTGCTGACCTCCCAAAAAGGATACTGTGGGGGCAACACCAATTTAGAATAGCCATTGGGAGTCTATTGATCAGAAACGCAACAGTTAGAATGGCATCTCCCCAAAATTCTGAACCACAAGAGGAATAACTTGGGCCTATTTATTATGAAGTCCATTCTGAACCATTTTTAATAGTGATACTGTTTTTGGTAACACTCAAGTCTCTACCTATGAATTTTATTCGTGGCCATTGCCATTTACCCCTCATCTGTCATCTCCACCTCTGTATACATGTAATGGAAGAATGTTTACAACAATGAAGCGACAGACAGTACAACCCCGTTGGGAGTATTGTAAAATCTTAGAGCAGAGCCATTGAGCCACCCCCCGGTCCCAACATTGTCCGAATGAATCATACGATTCTCCCACATGGACTGGACTATAGTTGCCTCGCAAATGTGGACAGGGTCTTAGTCCAGAAAAACCTCGCCTCATGCATCAACCGTACTCAGTTTTGTCTCCTCCGATGTATTCAAGTACCATCTCTTCAGACGAGACAAAGTTTTCGATACCTACCGACCAACAAAAAGGAAGTCATTAGAAATCTTTTTATAAGACCAGGCCACGATAATTTTATAGTAGAAGTAGTGCCATCCAACTTAATCCTCAATAGCTCACCTCTTCCTCCCAATCTATTTTCCACACCATGAAGCTAAGCGAGAGCGTTTGAGTCACTACACCACTTGTCAGCCCGTACCAGATTCCGTAAATAACAATGCATATGATTTGAATGATAACTTTGCTGCACTGCATGAGAGTATTGCTGTAGAGAAAACTTGGTGTCGAATGTTATGTGATCAATTCTAATCATGAAACTCAAATCTAACTATTAGATCACAATTTCGACGATCATGATTAAAATTCGTCTCATAACTTATTTATTCAGTTGCTGAAGCTTACGCTTAACTGTAAAAGATGGACTAGTTAGTTTCATTTACCTTTACTTGTAGATTGAACACATACCCCAACACTATTCCAATGGGGAGTCCAATCACATAGAAGCAAACCAAGTTGATAACAACAACCTTTCCCTACAACCCAGGCTCCCACAGCCACGCCTAGTATAGAGAGCATAAACACAAGTATACTAAAGGTTTCTTTCGTACAAGGAACAAGTTCCTTGCTGTAATGAAAACTACAAAACTGACAGAAGTGGGAAGATGCTGCTAAACAAAGATGTGATTGCAAGTAGTACAGAGAGATCAAACACGCTTTCAATAACTTTATCATCACTCGTGAAAAGGTATCCAATTTGCTTGCTAAAAGACAAGCAAAGAATGAAAAACAACAACTCAATGATAGGTGAAGTGCAGAGGATGAAATCGATGGAGAATTTTGCAGCTTTGGGGTCTCCTCTACCGAGCTCATTCGCCACACGGATGCTGTAAGGCAAAAAAATGGAATGATTCCTCGTTTTGAAGAGAAAACAAGCAGTGCATTTTCGAGTAAACGAGCATTACATTGCAGCGCCCATTATGCCAAGGAAGATCATGATTATGCAGCCGATGACATTGAGACTGAAAGTTGGGATTCTAATGATCAGGGCTGATGATGATTGCTATTTACCAGGTGAATAGATGAAATACAGATTGAGAATTTTCATCTTTTCTTTTCAGATATGGCTTACCAAATAGAGAAGGCAGATATGGCAACCTGTGCATTTTTCATGTATCCTGCTAGTAAAACCAAAATGGCGTAGTACCATAATTCCAAGCTGAAACAAGGCATAACCATGCCATCTCATGAATTGTTGGGGAGTGAAATTGATGGCTGCACTTGTAACACATGGATGGCTAGTTGCAGAGCGGATAGCCATGCGATGATTATGTTCTTCTGCTGTGCTTGTAAGTACATTTGTACAGTCAAGCTGAAAATAAAACTGCATACAAAAGGGATGAACCACAGAGATATGTCTCCTGCTGATCTAGCGATTGCGTTTTCCTCCCCAAGAAGGTTATAAATTGCCCTAGCGAAGACGAATAGAGGAAGCAGAAGAGTTAGGGTGATGAGATCAATAAACCAAGATCTTCGCAGGTATATGCCCATCGTGTGGTTTTGTTTAGCTCCATAGGCTTGGCCACAAAGTGTTTCAGTTGCACTGGACATTCCAAATTGTGGAAGAGTAGATAAAGCAACAGAGCAACAACTAAACAGGAAGCCCAGCAAATACATATAGAATCAAAACAGCAGATGCAAAATCAGAATTGGGAAGGTTTACCAGTATCCCATTCAGAAACCGAACACTCAATGTTTGGACAAGAGCAAAACTGACAAGGAAAGAACTTATGGGTCCGATGAAAGATTGCGCCACAACAATGGTTCCAAATGAAGACATCCTCGAAATAATACTTGGCATTGCAATCCTCCATATCTTATTGGATTCCATAAGAATTCTTATCTTCAAATAACCTTCTCCAGAATCAACTACTGCCTTTGAAATGAGGAGACTTGTTACGATTCCAGGGCTGAGACGAGTAAAAACCAGGGTAAGACTACTTTGACTATGATCCCATTTAACTAGGTTACACTACGAAACTAAACTAAACCATGATGGAAGAATCCTCTCATTCCATCATAATCCAAGTCTTACAATGACCTTTATACAGGCAAATGAGAAGGACCTCTAAACAATTACAAAAATACTAAAGGACCAACATCTAAATAAACATAAATCAATAAAGATTTGAGAAATCTTTGGTCATATATAGAATCGTATCATCACCCTTTCATTGAAAATTACGCTTGACCTCAAGTGTAGCATAAATCCAGCAATATAGCTGAGGAGAGTCGAAAAGCAACCAAAGAGCATAAAAATCCTGCAAAACCAAAGGGATCACTCCCAAAATAGAAACCAAGATGTGGGTTGTACGACAATTAATTCAATCTCTTAGGCCCAAGTCCAACTTCCTTGCCATTGGTTCCCCACATGATAAATCACAAGGCTTACTTCGTAGGATCAAGAAAGTCCAGAATTGCCAAACACAGCACAATCCAGCCGAATATTTCCATAAGAAATCTCTGATATGCAGGCCAAAATCCATGATGCGCGTCCCAAAAAATTTGCCCCCCAAAAATCTTCCTATGCCAAAATTCATGATTTGCTATCCCACGATACCTGCACATCCCACCAAAATAAAAAAAATCCTGACTACACGCAGAAATCCCATGGCCCCACCGTTTTCTGGCTTACGATGGAAGCCTTCCCAAACAAAAATAGAAACTCCTCTTACATCTACGGCGACCTGCTGTTTCCGCACATCCCGCAGACGTGAGTTCTATCTATTCACGCCCGCATCCGTCCCGAAACTCCACCGAGCTGGCAAATTGCCGTGATCAAATATAAGATGAAAAATGCGGTTCCCAAAACTCGACGATCTGAACTCACCTGCCTCTGGCATATCCTGCGCGAAGGGGGGCAAGTTTTTGGTGAGGGGGTCGAAAAATGGTATGTCTTCACCGCGGCCCAGGGTGGCGTTCAGTGGGTGATGGGGTGGCAGAAACCTGACAGTGCTCAGGTTGAGCGGTAGCGACGAATGATGGCTTGGACCTTTGGCAACTATATCGCCTGTAGGTAGGAGTTGCCGGCTGTGGGAAGAGTCCGGTGGGCACTGTTTCGACGGTATTGTCCTCTATCTGTCAACTTCCATTTGTAGAACGGTGGCAGTAGTCAGGGAAGACGGTTTCGTGCCTGCATCGTGTTTCAACGTTGGAGTCATCGGTTGGAGAGGCATCAAGCTCAGTTGAATTTCCGGTAAAGCCAATTTTAGACTGTCCTGACATTCTCGGAGGGCCAAACCATACTGCATGTTGGTTTCTTGCATCTCAGTGCAAGTCTGCATCATCTGTTCCAACACTTGTCGGATGGTGGGTAGAACTCCGGTGGAAGGGGTGTTGTGTCAACTGTGGGCGGAGTCAGGTTGTTCGTGGCCCTGAAGATGATATCCCGGCTGATATGGTGTCGGATAATGAGTTTCCTGAACAGGAGGTGGAGGCGGATGGAAGCACTGGGAGGATGAATAATTGTCATGGCTGGGCGAATGGTGATGGTGGTAGTGGGCAACGGAATGATATGGTGGTAGCTGGTGAGGGATGGCCGGATAATGGTATGGAGGTGATGGTGAATAGTAGCTGGCGGAGGTGGTGGCCGGATAATGGTGCGACATAGGTGATGGATATGTTTGGAAGGAGGAGATGGTGGGCGGAGGTGGGTGATAAGGCCAAAGAGAATAGAACATTGTTTCTACTCGCGGCTCCGATACCAAGTTGTTACAATCCTGGGACTGAGATGAGTAGAAACCGGGGTAAGACTACTTTGATAGAGACTATGATCTCATTTAACTAGTTTACACTACGAAACTAAACTAAACTATGATGGAAGAATCCTCTCATTTCATCATAATTAAGTCTTACAATGGCCTTTATATAGGCAAATAAAAAGGACCTCTAAACAATTACAAAGATACTAAAGGAAATAAAGATTTGAGATATCTTTTGTAATATATAGAATCATATCACTCTCTTGGATGCCATTGCTATCCATGCCTCTAGAACCATAAAATGAATACACCAGAAAATGTCAATAGCATAAAAGTGGGATTTTTTTCGCACATAAATCTACCATTGGCAAGGCTACCCTGAGTGAACAGAAAAAAGGGTATATTTCTTTCAAAATCTTCTATTTTCTTTCAGTTCAGGCCTCACTGTGTGAAAATTCATACCAACACAATGAAGAGATAAGTTACAGTATTGGTTAAAATAACTGATACACAGAAACCAAAAAGAATCATACAATCAACAATGTCAATTCAATTGCAGTACAAAACTGCCCAAAGTAATTCTGTCAAACATCATTTTCTGATAATGAGAAGTAGAGCCAATACAATTCCAAAGATTGCATTTTTGGGATGATTTACATCCACCATTTCAGGACAAATATTGAGCCACTCAAATCTTATCACTCGTTACTTGTACATTGCCGACACCTTGTACCTTGCAGTCTTTTTTTTTCAATTAAGTTGTTTCTGTAGTAGAGAATCAATCTTGTACCTTGTAGTCTAATGATTTGATCTAACGTGTGTTGTAGGTGATGATGAATCCCCCTTCTCATCTGACCTGGAACCTCCACATTGATGACTGGTAAAACTAATGTCCGGAACAACCTCGATGTCCAGATCAGCCTTCCGGGGTTGTCAAAGAATCAATCGCATGTTACAGTTATAAGATTGAAGTTACACGCATGGAGTTCAAAGTAGAAAGTACTTGCCACAGCTGCAAGAGGCGCCAGAAAAGATAATCAATGATCATGACCAAACAAAAGAGCTTGCCCGCCCATGCACCACAAGAGAGGTACCTAGGAAAAATATCATGTCATTGTGCATCACTGAGGGACTGAGTTTACACAATCACAATCTTGTAAAAAAAACAATCTTGTGCGGGTTCAGGAGAAAGGACGTAGTGAGGGTGTTTATTTAATGATACGTAAACGTGTGTTTTAGAACTGACAAAAAATCAGTCATATTGTTAGTCACAGTATAGGAAGCTAGATGCTAGATGCTAGCTGCTCTGTGACTGCCTACGTGAAGCATGTAGTCAATGTTCGAGAAAGTGATAGGCGGACCCTGAGCGGTCAGGGCCCGTTCAGTGCCTAAGCGGCCTAGTCGCCCGCCTAAGCGATAATTCGGGCAAGGCGGAGGGCAACAAACTAGCGCTTAGGCGGCGCCTAAGCGGTCTAGGCGACCTACTTCTCGAACAGAGATGTAGTGTAATAATCCATTACCAGAATTTATTGTTGGAGCTCAAACTGCTGATGATTTTACCTGGGCAGGCGTTCTAGGAGATCCGGATTGGAACATTTTAGAGCACGGTCATATACAATCTCTGTTCTTTTGGCGATATCATGCCAGCTGTAGAGTGCCTTAACCTGCCAAGAAATCATTTGTCAAATTGCATAAGGTATGACTGTGATGTGGAACAACATTCACCACTTATCATCAGAACTCCATGCTTCAATTTGGACACCGCCAATTTACAAGATGTGTCATAATATTTAGCTTCAAAGAGGATATATAGAATATAACAGTACAGTTTCTTGGAAAACGCCACACAATAAACATACTGTGTGTATACTGCCAGAAAACTCACACGACTATGCATTGCTTGTTGGTCGATCTGGGGAAGCAAGTATATTGCTTTTGAAATTGCCAGTACCATGTCACTCGGATCTGGTTTCGCAAGAACAATCATATCATCTGGAAGAACCTGGAGAAAATGTAAATACATGCATTCACATTGCAAGAAATGCTCAAGCTAGCAATATACTTGGAATCGATCATGAAGATGTAGTGATATTAGACGAGTGAGAATGACACATAGTCATACCTCTGGGACACCTCCCACGCGTGTACTGACTGTCAATAATCCACAACTAGCAGCTTCCAATATGGCTATACAGAAGGCTTCTGTTAAAGAACTGTTAAAACAGAGGAAAATGAGGTTTGAAGGAGCTGCTACATTTTTTTTTAAGGTAGCTGCTATGAGTGATGAAAAAATTATAAGTGACTTGATTAGCATAAAGCATAAAACAAGCTGACAATGAACTGCATCCAACTCCATGTAACTAAAAAGGTAGAATACTAATGCACCTGTTTAAGAATATATGTCCGGTGACCAGCATAGGCTGAACTCTAGCATGTCAACTCGATCTTGAAGAGAGTGTTTTTCTCTCATCTCTTCCAATTGGACTCTTTTAGGCCCATCCCCACCAATAACAAACCGCACCTATACATGCAAGAACACATGAGATACGAGCTTATCCAGAATAATGAATCAGAGGTTTGACGAGGAAGCTCAGTATGGTTTGCCAGGGAAGCTCAGTATGGTTTGGCAACGAAGCTCCGATCTTGAAGAGAGTATGGGCTCAATATGGAGATATATATTACACCAAAGCACAATAAATTTTGAAATTCACAATGTCTACGAGTGCTGAGGTATTCAATTAGAATAATGCTTGGACGGAATGTATAAAGGCAGGCAAACTACTCATAGATGACACAAAAACAATCATGACTGATGAGGGTAGGCATTATCAGTAGAAAGCGGGAGCCAGGCTAATCGGAGTTGGATAAGACATACTTACATTGGGATGCAAGCTGCACACTTCAGGTATAACTTCCACAAGTAGATCTATACCTTTTCGATAAACCAGCCTACTTATGACAACAATAACTATTTCATGGCTGCTAACTCCCTCGGGAGCAGGCTTGAGCACAGCAGTGTCCACTGCGTTTGGAATAACATAAACCTTTTCAGGCGGCAATCCAGACCTCAGAACCGTATTTTCTTTACTCGTATGAGAGACACATATTGCCTGGCTCACATCAGCGAGAGTGAACAGCAAAACCTTGTTCATGTGAATACTTCCCACATCAGCAAAACCATAAAGGGAATGATCAGTGAACACGACTTTATATCCCATCGTGCGTGCGTGCATCAGAGCTTCATGGCATAGAGTTGAGAAGGCTTGGTGTCCGTGTACTAACGATATTCTCTCCCGAATCAAAATTGTTCTCACAATCGGTAGTGTCCCATAAAATGTGGGTAAAGTGTTTTGCATCAAGAATGGTTTCCAAGGCACATAATAAACTTTCAAGCCACCGGTCATGTACCTCACTCCAGAACGATTTCCATAAGCATGTGTCATAACAACCACCTAAAGACTACAGAGTTTAAATTCATACTAATGGATGATGGGAATTTTTAGTTGATCTCTTGATTTTCTCCCAGCTAAAGCACAAGATATTAAAAAGTAGCAAAGAACAAAAATACAAGTGAAAATTATGAGAACCGACTAACCTTGTGCCCAAGTTTTATCAAGCATTGTGATAGATAGTAAATATGATTTTCTACTCCACCAAAGTTGGGGTAGAAAAAGTCGGACACCATTAGTATTCTGTGCTTTGCTTGCATACCCATTTTCTGTCCAGTCGTGATATGCGAGTGACAATGAAAATAATCCTCTATAAAATTAGGTCGCGAAAAGAACCGACAGAGTTAAACGAATTGACCAGTCACCCGATGATCAAATTACTTCATAAAGGATTGGTACTGGATGAATGAGAAGAAATTAACTAAGGCACCTCCCAACATTTCAAGAATGCGATGATGCTATGATACCACGAACCATAATTTGTAACTGTAGCGCTTGAGAGATTTTGTCGAACATCTTGTGCTCGGAAACGAAAAAAGCGGTTCCGCGAAGCAAGAGCTAAATCTCCTTATTTCTCTTCTCCCCTCAACAGAGCACGCCTAGTTCTACTAATTAATAAATGAAGACGAGGAAAGAAAACTTGATCTCTGAGGGTTGAAGTCAGTCATTAATCGAATCAGAGGAGAAGCTGCCTTCAGTGGCATGACGGAATCAGCCCCTTCATAATTTTTGTTAATCCCTGTTGCTAATTGTGGTTAAGTATCTTTTAAAATAAAATTAATGTTTAGGTAATACAAGTATTAGTATTTATATTTTTTTTTACCATCCTTCTTCATAAAAATAAGCGGAATGTTTTTTTCCTGCTTAAAAATAAAAATTATATTTTTATAATAATATTCAAATATAAATATTATTATGACTAATTAATCTTATTTAATATATTTTAATTTAATAAATAAAAATTATTTAAATAATTTAATGTTAAGTTTGTTATATATAATTAAAATAAAAATTTTAATGATTATTTTTAAGCACTTACGCAAAAGGCTATAGATCTTTAATTAGACGAAGATAGTCATAAATCACATCATTTTTTAAATAGAGCTGTGTTCGAGAAAATATTAGCGGGTCCAGTGAGAGTCCAGAGGGCTTAAACACCCGCTTAGGCACCCTAAACGAGTAATTAAGCGAAATTTGTGCAGCGCGGAAGGCTTAGCGTCTAGACGACGCCTAAACTAACTAGGCTACCTCCCAGAAATAAAGATATCAAATCTTTCTGAAAAACTCTCTGGTCTGTTCATGACAGCCACACGTAAGCAACAACGCTGACTGAGTCACAAAATTCATCACGAATCAACTACATAGTTGAGTTCCCGCAAATTGATTCTTTAACGGATCCCTGTTGTTATTGTACTAGTAGTGGTTGTTCCTTGAAGTTAGCCTCGTCCGGAGATTTCAAGTACCATTTTTTTGAGAGGAAACTATGCTTTGGGAACCGAAGTTTTTTTTTTTTTTTTTTTGAGAACCTAAGTGCCTGTTTGCAAGTTCTTCTCAAAAGCAGCTTTTGGCTTTTCAATCGCAGAAGTCCTTGTTATACTGTTTGCAATTTTGGCTTTTGGCGGTGGAAAAACTCCCAAAAGCCCAAAGCTACTTTGGAGTAGCTTCCGGGAGGCTTAAGGCGGTGGCAATTTTGTAAATATTTAAAAATTCACTTTTAAGATAAGTTTGTCTATATACAAATCGATAATATCAAAATACCCAAAAATTTCCACGTATTATATCCATTTTGTCATATTATTTTTTTAACTTTTGTCACAGTAAAGCCCCAACGGCAAACACTTTATAACTTCCTCATAAAAGCAGCTTTTTTTAAAAAGCCTCATCAAAAGACAAAAGTAGCTTTTCAGTAGAACTTGCAAACAGGGCCTAAGTAGAATTGCAACAAACCTGCGTTTGAGCATTTTCCCAGCAATTCCCCATTGTCTGTCAAGTAAGTTGATAAAATGTACATGCATACCTCTTCGTCCCAGTTGGTCCTCCACACCATGAAGCTCAGGACAAGGGTCTCCGTGATCACACCGCTGAGCATTCCAATCCGCAGACCCTATCACAAACCAGAGGTAGAAATATTGAACCTTGATCAATTGTTCGAATGGGTATATAGGAAAATCTTCACGTGTAAATCTTCGCGTGTACAATTTGTGTGTGACACCATCCGTTTTCGAAATTGGTCGCACTATTGGAAAGCTTATACATTGTATATGAAAATCCTCATGCTTTGGTCCGGTTTCAACAACTTTATCACCGTTTAATTTAGTTTCACATTATTTGCTTGGTTAAGTAGTCCTAAATAGGGCTTTCGAAATCTACAATGTATAAATTTTCTAATAGTGCGACCAATTTCGAAAACGAATGGTGCTACACACAAATTGTACACGCAAAAATTGTACACGCAAAAATTGCCCATATATATTATAAGGTGGTTTTACTTATCCAAAAAAAATATATTATAAGGTGGTTTTATGTAACGAACAAAAGATCCCTATTGGAATTTCATGGTGCACTTAACTTGGAGCCCAACAACGTCTCCCAGAAACTAACGATAACGATGTTAATGACGGCCACTGTGGCTTGTTAACCAGCTCCAACGCCCAACGCCTAATGTTCAAAAACATCAATCAATAGAGAATATTAGCAAAAAGCTTTACCACTGGGTAAATCGTATTGAATAACACGGAGAAAGCAGGAAGAACAGAAAGATCCGAGACACTCTTTGCCACGGTCTCGCCCTCCCTAAACAAACAGCCGATCTTATCGTCGAAAACCAAACAAAGAATCCAAAATGCTACACCGATGACAGTAGAAGTTGCGAGGAGGACTTTGATGGAAAATCTCACGGCATTGGCATCTCCTCGTCCTAGTTCGTTTGCAATGCGAACGCTGCACACGCAAAGTAGAAATCGTGTGTGTATTTTTCAGGTATAAGCTCGCTGAGTTTCTTTACGAAAAGTAGTTTAGACATACAATGCCACGCCAAGCATCCCTAAGCAGACCATGAACTCCCATCCATTGATTTTGAGGCTGTAAAACATCCAATGTCAGTAATCAGTATCCATTTTTCTCTCACATGTTTAGGATGTTATCTTTAAGCAAACTCTTACCAAACAGAGAAGGCAGATATTGCAACCTCTGCATTTTTCATGTATCCGGCAACTAAGACGAGAATCGCATAGTACCACATCTCCAAGCTGATCAAGCAATCAAGAATAGACTTATGAATTATGACGTTTCTAGTTCAAATTGAAAAAAAAAAACTGTGTCGTAGCACGAGAAACAAACAGCGCAAAGGGTGGGAGAATTTATCACACCATCAAGCCAGAAGATATGGAGAGTTTCACCGCAGGTAGAATGTCCTTCAGTGCAGCAGCACTAAAGCCTTTCCATGAGTCCGAACACCAGCCACCAAAAATGAAAGCAAATTCGCCCAAAACGACAATCCATTAGGATATAGAGAGAGCGTCCATCGCTCCTCCAACTCTCCACTCCAAAAAGTAGACGAAAAAACATGACAGAGGAATGTGGATGGCAATTTGAAGAACTGATAGATAGGCAACTATCAACTTCTGCTGTGCTTGTAGAAACATTTGTATTGTCAAACCGAAAACAAGGGCATAGCAGAAGGGAACGAACCAGAGAGAAACGATCCCTGCTGACTCTGCAATGGCCTTATACTTCCCTACAAGGATGAATATCGGAGTTGCAAACAAGAAAATTGGCAGCAAGATGGTCAATGAAATAAGATCAACTAACCAAGCCCTTTGCAAGAAATTCTCATCATGTGGTGTTGTTTTGCACCATATGCTTGACCACAAAAAATCTTTGTTGCACTAGACATTCCTATCTGTAGAATGGGCATCAAAATTGAAATGGGAAACAATGTAATCACCGAACAAGAAGGCAACTTATATAAACTTGTTCAATCTTAACTCCTATGTACTCTTCAACTCACTATGCAACATTACGAAATCCACATTACCCGAACGCCATTAACGAAACGAACGACCTTTTTTTTAACAACCAAGGACTGCACAAGAGCATAACCAGCACGATCGAGTGAACTTTGTGGCCGATAAACGACTGAGTAACTACTACTGTCCCAAATGAAGCCCCTGTCGCAGTTCATTGGCCATGTATGTATAGGAATGCAATTCAAACCTTAAAATAAGCACATGGAGCGACTTCTCCAGCAAATGAAACCTTAGTATAAGGTCCAAACAGAAAACTTTTTAACGGTATCCAATTGCTCCCGTTCAAACACCGGATTACTCTAAAGGTGCTCAAATATCTCTTAGTGCTCAAGTCTTCTCAAATCCTCATAGTGTAATAAATGAGCTACCGTTGGTACAAGACCTTTTTCTACAGAATTATGGTAGCATGAATGGCTCAGAATTCACCAACTTAGCCCCGGCACCATTGCCCACACTAGAACCACATCTTCCGGTTATTAAAACCAAAATCTGGTACGACCACTCCAAAATCCATCTAACTTCCAACTGAAGTAGAAATAATAGGCGAAGAAAAAAAAACGAATAGAATTTTGTTGATATAATTTTTTATTTAAGCTTAGTGAGATATTTTTTAATAGTGTTGCTGGCAATTTCAAGCAATTATAGTAAGAAAAAGGGGCTTACAATAAAAGCTGGTAGCTGAACAGGGAAGGAAATCTTATCCAAATTTCCTGTATCAGTTTACATCCACATAATATGAAGAATGCATTTTCAAGCAAGTTACTAGAGAGATCCATAGTTAGTAACATATCAAACCAGCAAGCATAGACAGTACTTATAGTCAACCCTATAAGCTGCTGCGCAAACAAGTTATGATATCTGAAATATCCTTCACTATTAGAACATCAGTAAATTTGTAGAAACCCCAACAACAAAAGGCTCCATCAACAATCTTGTTAAGAAATAAAATATTACTCCCAAAGTAATGGAGATAGGAAGTGCAGGCAATGCATGACGGTACACAGCTAACAGTACAAGCGTACAGCCAAGCCCTGATATGATAGCCAGATAACAAGCATAAACAGTCATCAGATCATACATTGCTGCTCGACCCACAAGCAC
>JAOYMZ010046512.1:0-14548 GCA_025802335.1 Pinguicula primuliflora | reverse complement strand
GAGATGGAACAAAACGTATCTTTAACCTCTGGTATAAAAAAGGATTATTTCTACAATCTTGCCTGATTTGGTCTCTAGTCATTTAGAAACTGATATTTTTTTCTTTTCTTTTCTGTGAATGGTATTGTAATGAAGCTGGAAATTTAGGCAATTTTTATGAGATCGCATTAGCTGTTGCAAAAGAAAATATCAGCAAATGTAACGGAAGGGCTTTCTTCATGTCTTCCAGAATGTGTAAACAACAAAATAGGAAAGTATGCAGAATTCTCCCTAATGATGGTTTGCCGTATCAGTTAAGTGATGTTTATATGACATCGATGATGTGTATAAAACGAGGAGTTTGCAAATCACTCCAAGTTATGGTTAAGGCCCTGGCCTAGTGGTGGTCTTGAAATTTGTAGTATTAAATTGTTTCTCCTTTTGTTTTCTGAGGCATAAGTTGTGATGTATGCTTATGAGCAATCATCACGGATTATCCTCTGAACACTACTATCCTTGACAGTACAATTTCGAGTTATTTTATTACATATTGTTGGAATTGAAACCGTCAATGCAAAGCTTATAAATAAGAGACCAAATGTCCCATGTGCCGTCGGAATTTCGACGACTTCAACCCCGCAAATTTTGAACTCATTTCCTTAGGGTTCATCGTTGTAACTCAGCCGGAGCATGAATTTTTTGGTCTCAGATGTATAAGTTTTATATTGGTGATTTCAATTCCAGTAGTAGATGTGTAGAATAGCTTGAAATTGTGTTTTACGTGACAATTTGTGTTCAAGATGTGATTCTATGAACAAAGTATACATCACAAATGATACTAATGTGATTAAATGATATATTGAGTTTGTCTGTCCAAACAGGCGTGCGAATTGTTTGTATTGCATAATCATTTCATTGGAATGTTTTAAATTGGTTCCCTCTACATGACACTTTTGGCTGGTGTTTTCCATTCCTTATTTATCCTTTAGCAAACATGAAGCAGGTCACATTTGATTTTCTTTGATTGACAGGCTTTCTGGCTCCAGCTAATAATTTGGGAAACTTGGTTTCTTTTGGCTTAATCTGTTTGATTGGTGAAATATCTTCCTTGTTTGGAGCACCTGACTCTCACTGGCTCGTGTATTTTCAATGTTGTTCTCACCTCCTCTCTACTAAATAATTATATATGAAAATCAAGACTAGAAGGTATATGACATGAAGTGTACTGGTACTAGTATATTTTGCTAGTTTCCTCTGGTATATTTGCATCAGTATAATCAAAACTATATGTTATATTGTGAGGTTTGTAATCTGTTTATATTTACATCGACAGGCCCGTGGTGGTCACACATCACACATATTAGGCTTTCAAATTAGATCTTTATGGAGTCGAATGACCTGGAAAATGTGAATCGCCAGTTCCCCTTCTTTTGATTTATTGCCCCAGATTTACTACTGTTCTCCTGCTAAGAGCACGATTGGTGGAGATTTTACCTATGATTTGACACTGATAATTTTTTTTTTATCAAGGTCTGTCTTCTGTTTGGTAACGTGATTGGAAGTTCCGAGTTGCCGCTAGTTATCCCGAAAACCCGTGAAATTCTTGATAAAGTTTGCTAACTAATCATCCATCCGACCGATGGATTAGTTATCCCATTTTTTTTTATCACCGTGCCAATTCTCTAAATTGGCCCTTCAAATTATATTATCGTTTCTTCTTTCTTCCATTCACCCGTTGTCAGACTTTTTCCTTTCTTCCAATCGGTTCTTCTTCTTCTTCAAGGGGCGGTTCTCAAATTTCTCAACTTAAAAAAGTGTTCTAAGTTTCCAAATCACTTCTGCCATCCCGCATCGCTCGATGACCCAACCGATTTTTTTCCAACTTCTCATTCGCGATCAACCAGACCGCAAGAGCTACAAAGAATGGTCGTTTCGCGATGCTACAAAGAATGGGCCATAACTCAAGACATATCATGGTACTCGAACACCATCATGTGAAGCTTTTATTCTACAGTTGGGTCGATTGATACTCTTTGAATCTCTGGGTTTTCTAGTTGAATTTCTTGTTTTCGTTTTTGGGAAATATATGAAAGATTGGATCTTGATCAACCATTTCCAGAGTTCGTTTTGATATAGCCAGTAGTTTCAGGACACTTTGAGGAGTAATTTCTTTGTTAGGATAATGGATTGAAAAGATTAAAATATATTTTGGGTTTTAAACCAAATAATTGCTAGTTGGATATAATCTTGGGCCCAACTTGCATGACTTGGTCAAGGAAATAATTTTGTGGCTTATTATGTTCAGAACATTCAGGCCTATTGTAATTCGAGTTATAATAAGAGAGACTCTTAAGCTCTCTCCAATACATTTATTCTATCTGGAGAGATTGACTTTTACCACAAGTGTTCATATTCTCTGCGCGTTCTTTGGAGTAAGGGATACGAGTGTATCTCCCCAACTTTTGATCATGGAGCGCACATGTGTTTGGGTGTGGCTGTGGTAACCTTCGGGAGTGGCCGGCGTAGTGACAATTAGCACCATGGTCGTGCCGAAATCGCTTTCAAGACAATGTGTGCGTTCACGACATAGCTTGATCAGAAACTTCGATAAGTCTTCGATTTTGATAATTTGCAATATATTCAAACAATTTAAAAGAGATTTTAATATATAATGCAAATTACACGACATTATATATATATATATATATATATATATATATATATTTGTTGCGAGATTTGCGGTGGAATTAATTTTCCAGAATTTGAGATCTGATCTCCAGTCGAAATGAGATCCGGTGATCGACTTTGATACCTGACAGAGTTCTAGATGGCATGGCCGACTGACGCGTATCTACTACACCGATTGCCTCGAGGTTTAGTAAGGACGGACGAGGAACTGAAGCACATTTCAAGAACACTGCCGCCTTTCTCATTCTGGGATTTCGCCTAATGATGCCGCTTATGGGTTCTGATGTGCCTGACCCTGGACAGTTTGTTGAATTGAACTCCACCGGCCATAATTGCGATACGACGAGCTTCTAGGTTCCCGCACCGTGAAGAAATTTTTGCCCGATTGAAGTTATGGCTTCGTCTAGCTGCCATAGTTACGGCTTCAGAACTAAGTGATCGTTGAAGATGAAGAAATTGGCCAAAAAGAAATCTCCAAATTTGTGGAAGGGGGAAGAAAAATATTGAAGACAGAACAAGGCATTGGATGATGACGCAGGGATTGACCAGGGCCGCCTACACAGGTTACTTCTCCTAACAGAATTTCCCCCACACCTCAAATTATTTATGAGGGGACATCAAAATTCTGTGAATGGATGGATGCTAGATTTTTTAGATTCACGCCATCGAATTGTTGTGTTCTTGGTTGGGTATCACTTTTCTGCATTGGTTTCTTAATGACTTCTCGCGTATGGTGGATGATCGTCGTAGATATCGATGACAATGAGACGTGATGGTGGTTATTGTTGTTATAAACTAAGGTTATGTTCACTATGACGGATAAAGTTAGAAATCTATCAAATATCTCATAAAAAAGAGAAAATTGAGTTGTTCACTTTGAGACATATATATATTTTTTGATAAGTACTTTGAGATATATATTTATCGGGTCGTTCAAATTTAATGAGCGTGATCCGTGATTTTTATCAGATTACAAACTCTCATTTCTTATTAGATTGTAATTTGGGTATCTCCTGTTTATTTTTGTTCCCCTTTATGCCCACATTTGTTACAAGGCAATCTCCTATCCTCCTATGGTACTAACGAGATTCAATAGAGAAGAAAATGGACTATCGTCACGGGCACCAAAAACAGCACAGACGGGATCGGAGAGAAGAGGAAGAAGATTATCCGCCATCGCAAGGACGAGGGCAGCCACCGTCGTTTCAAGGCGGATACGAATTGCCACCGCCATTTTACGACGGAAATAACCATCGCCGCTGTTTTACAGAGGAAATGAGCCACCACCACCACAAGGTTATCACACTTCTCACGCTGTCCCATCACTGCCGCCGCAAGTGTATCACACTTCTCATGATGGCCCGCCACCGCACTCATACCCTGTTCCTACACCACTGAATTTTCCTAATTACTCTGAGCCACCGCCTCCGGCGGGGGATCATTCGCACCACCGCCCGCATATCCCTCATTTTCCATCGATCGGACACCAGAACCAGGAGAAGAAGGATGAAGTGGTTAACGAGCCTTCTATTTGGATTTATAGTAAGGCGGAAACGAATTACTCTCTGAGCATTCGCGATGGGAAGGTGATTCTTGCTTGGTCCGATCCTTCTAATCCCTTTCAGCATTGGATAAAATATCAGAAATTCAGCACGAGAGTGAAGGATGAAGAAGGATTCCCAAGTTTTGCTCCGATCAACAAAGCCATTGGACAGGCTATGAAACACTCCATCGGAGCAACTCATCCTGTCACAGTTTTTTTGGCCTCCGATTGGTTCGGTGATTCGGATGTTGGCCGGTTTGATCTCTTGACGGAAGAAGATAAGGAATAGGAAGAGGAAACCCTCCATCTGAGGGTTGGTAAATGTAAATTGGGTCTGTGCAAATTGCGAGGGTGGAGGAGGGGTTTTGTGTATTATAAATTAATGGGAATATTTTGATCAATTCATACTTTTTTGCAATTTAGTGTTAGGATAAGTGAATACACATTACAAAAATCAATCTTATAGGAATTGAGATTTAAATTTGTCCAAGTGAACAACAAGTGAGTTATAAATCTCTAATAGAATCAGATTAGACATTTTCATAGTGAATGCACCTTAAGAAAATACACCAAAGATTATAAAGAATAACTCTCTTATTGCTTTAGAAAATATCCACTCAAAATAAAAACTCTCTCAATCTTGAGAACTCATAAATTCGAGAACTCACAACTTAAGAACTAATATACTCGAGAACCCGTAAGCCTTGTTACATCTCAACAAGTGCTTATATAGAAAACACCTATGACTAGTCCTAATTCTAATAGAACTATAAAACCTTTCGTATTTAGATAACTCCTAAATATAACTCATATCTTATCCTAATCACTTTTAGGATTATGATTCTTTGTGGTCCAAGCTTCACTTTCAAGCTTAATACAACATTCTCCCTCCTAAGTTTGAAATCATTTTGTGTCAAGTCTTGAACTCCTATCAAGTCTCTCATCTTTTTAAACTTGATTCTTCCTAAAGCCTTCGAAAACTTCAAGCCATAATCCATTAGAGCTTGAATCACATTGCATACTTCCATCCAGCTTCTTCTAGAATTTTCAATGCGTAACGTTCTTGTTTCAAAGTAATCCCGGTCTCATGTTGATGCATCTCGATTCCGAGATAGTAAGTTAGCCTTCATGATCCTTTCCATATTTGCAATCCAACCATTTTCCCCAATGACCAAATAGCAAGGGGAATCCACAATCCGGTCTGACATGCCGAATTTTTCCACCTTATCGCCTAGGATTTCTTTGATCAGCTTGCAAAGGTCCTCAAATTCTTCCTTCGTTTTCTTTCCGTCCTTGCTCACATCAAGTTTTAGACCTTCCTTAGTTTTTTTTAGACCTTCCTTAGTAGCAACTTCATAAACTTTCTTTTTCAGCCTTCGAAGTAGGGTGATTTCTCCACTTCCTTCCTACTTTCTCTAGTAATGCAGTAGATCGTCCGTAGAATTTGTTGTAATCCTCCTTGTTCTCACAATTCTCGACTCCCTGTAGACATGGCTTTTGACTTCCTCGTCTGCTGCGGCTGCCACAATAATTGTCTCATTGGGAATTTCAACCTCCACAACATCCTTTCCAACGGGAGAACTTAGCGATGCATTCAATCCACCATCTGACTCACACTGTCAGTCCACCCATTTCATCACTCCTAGATGCAAATGCTTGTCTATTCCTAATCCCAAACAAACTTTGTAAACTCTATTTTTTGATCTATTTGCCTTCAGTAATAACTTTCCATCATGATCTCGTAAGGTTAGGAGTTTATTCTTCATTCTCACATCACACCCGGATTCAGTTGCTTGTCCAAGACGCATGATGTTTCTCTTAAGATCCAGAATATAATAAACATCTGACAGCTTTCGTCGTTCACCACTTTGGTCGATAAATAGAATTGTTTCTTTTCCTTTAATGTCAATTCGAAAATTGTTACCAAACCTCACCTTTCCCGTAATAGTTTCATAGAGTCTTGAAAAATACATGCAATTTCTTGTCATGTGATTACTTGCTCCATTATCTAGGTACCAAATGTTGTCCATACCAGAATGAGTTTCTTGCTTATTTCGGATGAAGTTCTTCTCATTGAGATACACAATCTCACGCATCATAAGTTTATCAGCATCTTTTGTATCCTAATTCTCATCCTCCTGTGTTTTTTGGAGCTTAAGAAGACGATCCAGACACTCTAAAGCATAATGCCCAGTTTATCACATTTAAAACAAACAATCTTTGACTTGTCTTTGCCTTGCTTAAAGTCTTGTCTTGGATTATCATTGTATTTCGTTTGATACCGACCATGTCCTCTTTCGTAGAGCCTTCCTCCCCTTCCTTTATTATAATCTTGGAGTGATTGAGTTTCCATCACATACATTAACTCTCTTTGATCTTCTTGTTGATCTTTCTCTTCAAAAATTCTTTCTTCGTATGTCTTTAATCTACCTAAGATGTCTTCAAAACATATTTTATTTAGATCTAACACTTGCTCCAAGGAAGCTACTATATGTATATATTTCTTTCTTGGGAGACTGTTAAGAAATTTCTTAACCAGTTTTGCTCCCTCTAAACTTTCTCCCAATTTGCTACCTTTGAGGATAACTCCCAACAAAATTATCTATTGAATTTGTATCTTTCATCTTTATACGATCAAAAACAGCCATCAAGGTTTGTAGTCTTGCTTCCTTAACCCTTTCAGCTCCCACATGTCTTGATTTAATCGCCTCCCATACTGCTTTTGATTTGTCAAGTTCGCTTACTTGGAATATCAATGACTCTGGTATGGATTGAAATAATAAAGCTATAGCAAAATTGTTCATATCGCTATCGTTTGATTCCGACTCTATAGTTTCCCATACCTTGTATACCTTGAGCAGTATCTTCATCCGCATAGACCACACTGTATAATTTGTAGAATTAAGCATCAGACATTGAATATTGGAGGAAGGACCGCTGTCCTTCAGCTTAGTTGTTTTTGCATCAACTATATCCCCCATATTTCAAGATGAACTTTCTTCTTCTCTTCTTCGGATAATTCTCTATCCCTTCTCATGCTTCCTTGGATAATTCTCACTAATCCTTGACGTACACATACACTAATCCTTCACGTACGCGTCTCCTCGACCAGAATCAGTGGTAGGCGGATGGATTTGATCCAAGATTTTGTCAAATTCAAGTTCACCAATTCCTTGGTGTGGCTCTATCAGACGCATACAAATTATTTAAGCCGGCTTCTCAAGTTGTCAACCAGAAATTAAATCCTCACCAAGATTTTTTTGTCCTTGAACTCAACTTCTACGCGGCACTTTTTTGTTTATCAAAGCAAACTCCTACCGCTTTTTTTCCTTCTCGTGTCAGTGGTTTTTTTGGGAGGAAACAACACAAGGAAGAAGCTGATCCAATTTGAGTCTTCGGTGTAGGCTATATTCTTCAACCGTAAGAATAGGACCTTCAAGCTCTGATACCAATTGTTGTTATAAACTAAGAAAATACACCTAAGATTATAAAGAACAACTCTCTAATTGCTTTAGAAAATATTCACTCAAAACTAAAGCTCTCTCAATCTTGAGAACTCATATACTGGAGAACTCATAAGTTTTGTTATATCTCAACAAGTGTTTATATAGAAAACTCCTATGACTAGTCCTAATTCTAATAGAACTATAAAACCTCTCATATTTAAATAACTCCTAAATATAACTCATGTCTTATCCTAATGACTTTTAATAGGATTAAGATTCTTGGTGGTCCAAGCTTCACTTTCAAGCTTAATACAACAGCTATTCCATAGTTCGAACGGATGTTCTCTCTTTTGGTTTGCAAAATTATTTGGAGCACCATGGATTTGGTAAATGGTCGAAAGGTCATTGTTTTATTATTGGAATTCTTTGAAGTACAGAATGATTAATTATTATCCATAAATTGGATTGAAAAGGAGAATTTATGAGGAAGATGTTCGAGTAACTGGAGATTCCGGGATTATGGAATTTTGTATCGAGCAAAAGCCCTATTTTCCAGCAATTGGAAATCTTGAGATGCCTCTAGTGAAGAGGATAATGGTTTTTTCAAAGCACAAGATTTCAAACTCTACTAAACTACGTGTGAGGTTAAACGGATCTAATTATTCGTAATGGACTCACATCACACTATGTTTTGTTTGTGTAAGAGATAAATATGGATACTGGAGATCGATGATCGGCCCCCTTATATTGCAAAAGTAAGTTTCCATATTCTAAAATTCACTATCCATCAGGGTCGTCGAGTAAATGAATTTTATGGGATGATGAAGGATTCTTTCGAACATGAACATCAAGTTGATATGAATCTGAACTGGTCAATAGTACAAGCTATATTATCAAGAGTTATCCACGCAGCATCTGCATGAATTATTCATCTCCAAACATGTGTAGCCATGAAGAGAAGCAGAACTTCTGTGAACCACGTGCCAAGTGAACTTTGTGAGACTGAGAACATGTGTAGGGGAGACAGCAAGCATCCAGAGGTCCATGATTTAATAGGTCGTCATGGATTTGGGGCGAAATCCTCTGGCTCGATTTTCGCCTGATGACTATTTTGTTGATTAAACCACTAGCAGTGGACATAAAACCGTATGAAAGTCAAACTTGTTGTAGGAGATTGAGTATTTGATGGAGCTTCCTCGTTACTTTGTGGCCCTCCAGGGGTTGGTTGCCGGTGGTTGTGGCTGTGGGAGACTCCATTTTGCCGTGTTTGTTAATTCAGAGCTTCACGTGCAGTAGACAGATGTTACAGTTTTAGGGAGCATTTGAGGATATATGCATTCAAGAGCTCACTCGTGGATATTAAATGACCATATTGAGATGGATGAATCTAGAAAATTGCGATGTCCAATGATTGAACAAGTTCTAGAGTCAGATGAACAACTTGGGATCGTTTTAGTCCATGGTTTTGGAGGAGGAGTGTTCTCATGGAGAAATGTGATGGGAGGTCTTGCAAGGCAAAGTGGTTATGCCGTGGTAACTGGTATTTCCTAACAGACCTGGACAGGGTTTGGCATCAAGGCCACAAAAGAAGGATTGTGAGGAAAATTAATCTACTAATCCCATGGAGAAGTTAGAATGTCAGAAATGACATGAGTGGAAAAAAATTGAAGATGTGTGAAGGATGTCCGGATCGGCATAAAAAATATTGACACGGTCGATGTTCATATTCTCCTTTTACTACTATGCCACATGAAACGGCATGTGGGGGAAGTGACAGGTGTAACAAAGTTGGCACCGATGGAGTGGATTGTTGTGATGGTGGCAAGTAGGAAGATGATATCATATGTTTTATGGTCAAGTTTGAGACGAATGACTTCCTGTGGCTCAACCATTCACTTGATGAAGCACTAGCGCATTGTAAAGTAATCTGATTGAGCTGTGATACTCATAGTCTGAGCAATGAAAACGGGAAGACTCTTCATCATTTACTCAGGTAGTTTGAGAGTTACTATTTATTAGCATTTATATTATGATATTTTTCATAATGTGTGATGCTAATCGGGTTGTTGATGATGGTGTGATCTCTACTATTTACTTTTGTTGGAAGTTTGCAAAGCAAATATGCATTGCTTGTTCCAATATGAAATTAGAACTTATGTTAGCTCAACAAGAGGTAAAGTGGCTGAAATACTTGCTGGTCGACCTGCCGATATGGGGGAGCAGATTGCCCTAGTGTCTGTTCATTGTGATACACAAGCACATGTTGAAGTTGTAAAGAAAAGTAAACACAATGAAAAGATAAGAGATATTGGTATTCGGCATGGTCTACAAAAGGATTGTCAAATAAAGGTATTCTCGACCAAGGTAAAGGAATAGGACTAAAGACTATGAGGTAAGAACATTAATTTTAAATGTGGTAAGATGTTCTTTATGTCCTATTCATTGACTATGGTGATATGCATATTTTACTGTTTCAATTTATTCCATGAGTGGATATTACATTGTGATGAATTAAAATATAATCATATGCATTAATTGTTTGTTGAGTGTTCCTGATAGATTCATAACTCTTGTATGGATGGTATGACTGAGAAGGTCTTGATGAATTTATCGATGAGGACCATTGAAGTTAGCTTTTCCCATGCACAGGGGTAAAGAGGTGCATATAGGATTTTTCGGCCTCTACATACCAGGGAGATTGAGGGTGGGCACACTTCTGTGGATGAACCAGGTATTTGGTATTTTTCATACTCAACACATGTGGGGGTTAAGGGTTATATACATGATGTGAGAATATGACTCAATTGATAAGCTAAATTCATATAATGTTTTCACATCTTTAGCTTATCATTTCTTATCATAATATGCACTAAACACCTCATTTATGCTTAATTATATGCTTAATTCTGTTGAAACAGATTTAGAAGATCAACAACATAACTCTAGCTGAAACTGCACAAGATTTGGCATAAAAGAGTCAAAATTGCTGAAGTGTTGGTGTTAACATTTTCTGGCGATGTTCCATGCCAATTCTCGTGCTCATCTTGAGATTACAAGGAAAAATGCAACATGGTATCGTGTAATATGTATGAGACTTGGAGCCAAAGTCACAAAAGGACCACCAATTGCCGGAACTAGCAAAAATCAGCTACCACTCCAAAAGATGTTCAACCAAAAGAGGAAATAATGGAGAAAAAACCATCTGCACCCTTCTAACGTACACAACTCACAAATGAGGTCGATGGCGGATCTGTCCTTTTACAGAAATATAGTCCAAGAGATTATCAACAAGTTTCGTATAGACTGAAAATGCAAAAGAGGCCGCCTTGATCGAGTTTGGAAAGATTTGTGCATTTCGGATAAAATACTGGTACAGTGACTAATCAGTCCCTAGATGGCTGCACAACTTGCAAACGGCTGCAAGGTTAATCTTGCCCTTTTACTAGGAGGCGGTCCACGAGCTCCAAACCTGGGAGGATCAACTTTGGGACCCATTTGCTTCTATGAGTCTAACTGAACTTGCAAAGACTAGTCAGTCCCTAAATTGTTGATATCTCTCTCAAACGACTAAGGGGGCAACTAAGCCATTGCACAAGAATGCAGCCCTAAAGAGGGAGAACACTTCTCATTCACAACATTTAGATTTTGGAGGCCGCCAGGAGCTTGAGAAGGTAGAAATACCAGCAACCAGTTCCTACTGCATCCGAGAGCAAGGAAGCCATGGATTTGAGCTGTTGCTGCACTTTTATGCTTGTATTAGCTCATGCCTCGAGCATGAGCTAACTCTGTAGACTTAGGACTCGGTTGAGCCGAACTTAGATGCTTTTGATCTAGTTTTTATGAACTTTTGAATCAATATTTGCTTCGTTTTCTATGGGCTTGTTCTGTTTTATAAGTTTGAATGTTTCGGCCGGAATGTTTAGACTCATATAGGTGATTTGTACTCACTACGACAAATAGATGTGTAGATTCTACACGGGACTAGCTCACATTGTCATCCTTGGAGTATTACCCTTAGCCTACGGTGCCACACACAAGGAATAAGACCTCTAGATTTTAAATTGAGCCAAACCTCTACAAGGGTTCTGTAATTTTAAACAAGCAAGAAGATGATTCATTGGTGATTAAAGACAGACATTAGTATTTTAAGTGAAACAAAATATCGCAACCCTGATTGGCCTCTCTATTCTGTGTCCTATCTCCATTTTTATTGCGATTTTGGATTAAGGTCTTCATAAAATTTATTCTACACTCGCTAAGCTTTCTAATAAATTTTAGTTTACTTAATTCTGCCCAGTAGTTTGTTAGATATACCTTCCTGAATTTTGGGTTACTTTGATAGATGTTATACTTGAATTTGCATTATATGAGTCCCTCTTTGAGGATCTGACCCTTTATCTAAGCATTGTATTATTACTTGACAATGTGTACTTGCACTTCCCATCAAGTTTTTAGCACTGTTGCCGAGGAGGCACTGCCATTACATGATCCTTGTTCTTAGTTTTGTTGGATTGTTAACTTTTATTTCTGTTTTGATTTCTTCTTTTCTTTGTTTGGTGTTTGCAGATTGTAGGCACTGCCATGAGTATCAACGAGCTCCATTATTTTTGGCAGAGTAATTATGAGACAATTTCTTAGGCTTGGGAACGTTTTAAAGGGTTGTTGAGGAGTTGGCCTGATAATAGACTTCCGTATAGGAGGCAGATTGAAACATTCTACCTAGATTTGGACCAGAATGCAAAAATAGATGTGGCGAATGCTGTTGGTTCCCCTTTCATGCTTATAAGTTACAACCAAACATACTCATTGCTTGAAGCTTTGCCCCAAACTTATTAGGAGGATGATATTGTGGCTGTTGTAGCTGAAACAACCAGGACAAAGCACAAATTGTTAGATGCTCTCATTCAGCTAGCTGCTCGGACGCGTGCAGAGTTAGTTATGGGCGAGCATCTCCGTTGCCATGTTGTTGAAAGCCTTGCTGAAGTACTATATGAAGAGTTAGGATACATTCAAGGTACCTTGACCACACAATGGAACAACAAGCCACTTGAGGTCCTCCAAGAACCTGCATGGGTGTTTGGTACGATTGAGAGAAAGAGAGTCCACACTCTTCCAAACTCAAACTCGCTCTTACTAGCCAATGATCTGGACATGAAGCCATTACCTGCAAGAAGAGGAGCGTTTTCCACTTCAGTGACGATTTGGAAAGCAAAGCATCTTTTGGATGTGAGATGAGCACAATTGAAGAGGTCGATCTGAGGACCTTAAAGTCAGAACTTCTTGGGAGGCGACCCAAGCAAGGTAGTTAGAATTTTAATTGCTTTCTCCTTAGTTTTCTAATTCTTTTTGTGCAAGTTTATGCAAGACGCCGATTTGAGCTAAGTGTGGGGTGGAACCACCCCCTAATCAGCTGCTCCAACCTAGAAGAAAGGTGTTAAAGCATGGGGTGAAGACACTCAACTAAGAGAAGAAGATGCATGAATTAAGCTGAACCTGAGGTCAAACCAGGATATGCAGCCTCCCTACATCCAGGTGATATTGTCCCTTGCCCTAGCCCTTTATGTTCCATACATGTTTTTATTCACTTGAGGGCAAGTGAAATTTCAAGTTGCGGTGAGGGGTAGTTTACTAGGGCATCATATCTTATGCATATCCTGTTTTCAAGGCTTACATTCTTCATATGCCTATTTATCCATGGACTTGATTCTGTTTTGACTCTTTGAGCCTAAATTTGAAATTTTTCGCTTGATTCTTGCTCATTCTGTTCATATGAACCCCCAATGGCTAGGGTAATCTATTCATGCTTATTCGATTGTGGCTTGGTAAGCCCACGGTTGCCTATTTAGAGGATGGTAAGTGAGATTTTATGTAGATAGAAAGGTGGAGTGCATGAATGGATTGAAGGTCTGAGGCTAGGTTTCTTATTATTTTTATGAGGGGAGGGAGAGATGTAGCCTCTACCTTGGTTTGAGTGTTTAGATTCTAGTGAACCTGCCCTTAGCCTTCAAGAAAGAAAGGAGCCAGATGAGTTTTCAAATGAAAGGAGCTGACAAGAACAAATTTGGCAAAGAAGAAGAAAAAAGGACAGAAGATATCTCAAAATAAGAAGATCAGGTGCACACCTAAACAGCAAAGCTAGCAAAGTTGTCGAAGCAGAATGCTCTGAATCCCCCTTGGTGATCAAATGGAGGTCTAAATTCAATCATATAAAGCTAAAGGAGACTGGGAGCAAATCCAAAAAGTTCAAAAGATCAGCAACACTAAAGAAGAAGCTGAGCACAATTCAAGGCTGAAGACACAAAGAAGTGATCCAACATTGTTGAGCCAGGAAAGAAGACTCGGGTTAGGGGCAATTGATTACTACCATATTACACTCAAATTAGGATCTAGAGGTCTACCCACATACATGCAAGCCAAAGATAAGAGGCCATTATGATCTTTCCAACTCCATCAACGAGAGGAGCCCTCATCCAAACACTAACCCCTAAAAGAAAAAAAGTGATGGAGTTGAGGCCTAGACTGAGATTAACATGAAGTTTATGCACTAGGGATAGTTGATTGAAGGAGAAGGGCTCACCTCATTCCTAGAGAAGCAGCAAATAAGCAAAAGGGACATATCATGATAGCTGTTAGTGAAGCATGAAACCAGAGAGGGTATGATGACATCCCTCCTGCTGACCTGGTTCCAAGAGCTTCTGTCCCTTCTCTTTGCCTTGTACCCCACAGTTGCTTGATTGCTTCTATCTAAACACATCTACATCTTACACTTCATTGCTAACTTATTGATGATCATTCTGTTATTGATAAGTGATTTCTAGGCCAACTTATTCGTATTATTCTTATCTATTTATTGTTAGAATTTAAGTATTTCTCTATCATTTTTAGTTACTAA
>JAOYMZ010046501.1:0-14549 GCA_025802335.1 Pinguicula primuliflora | reverse complement strand
TCCTTCTATACACGACCGGCCTTTCTGATGGAAACAAGAGATTATACTAAGAAAGACTGCTTCAAATAGCTAAGACAGATGGAAAACTTAACCAAGGATTAAAGCCTCATCATGTCACATAATCCGAATAATGGAAATCACCACCAGATTAAGAGTACAGTACACTGCTCCATCCATACTCACCAGTGGAATCTTCTGGCAAACTGTTATATGCATTCATTGCAGCAGCCCATCCTGCAGAAAGAGAAGAAGATAACTCATGATGCAAGGAAAATGAAATAGTTAGGCCACAGCAGCTAACCATTTCAAGACGCAATTAAAGAAACAAATAAATGAACATGATCAAAGACGGAGATATAGAGCCAGACTGTCAAAGGCAAGGAAAATGAGTATATACGGTTGCTCAAAAGCTCAGAGGCTTCACTGTTGCAGCATCCATGCAAAGGTATTAATTTCACAGGATTACTTTCAACCGATCCATAGTTGCCTGCAGTATCTCCTGAATCTTGCATAGGGCCGCTTTTGGTCGCGCCAATCAAGTTTCTGCCACTATCACTTCCTCTGTTGGCCCGGTCAAGACCATCTGTAGGTAAATGCACGAAAATACCAAATCTTGATTCGAGTTTATATCCAAAAAAGTACTACCGTACCGAGCTAGCATATGGAGAAGATAAATGTCTAAAATAAGACAGCTCCATGTAAACATCGATCCGAAAGAAGAGCATGAAATGAAAAAAACGGGCATCAGTTTGAAACAAGCAGCACTAAGTAAACAGCATGAAGTGCATACCAGCCAATTAATGCAACCAAACTTTGATAAACTACTAGCTGGAGATCAAACCAAATCAGAACTTGTCTTTGTTTGGAGTTATGAGAGAAGAAAGTGTGTTTACCGACTGCATCATAAATAGAAGCACGAAAACAAATTCACGGATTAAACAAATATACCTCCTGAGGATTTGCGCCTACCATGCGACCAATTATTCCTAGAAGAAATCGATCATTAGTTTGTGTTATTACAGAAATTCAGAAACTAAACACAAAAATTGAACCAATCACGGAAAATAATGAAACCGAGAATCATCCACTTTTCCATACCGTTGATTGGGAGGAGCATAGCGCTTCACATTAGGGACACCGGCGACCGCCGAGTTCGTGGCATTGCTCTCCAGCATAGCGAAGTTGAATCTTTTGGACAACACCAAAAGAAATTGAACTCTGAACTACAGCCGACCAACAAATTTTCTTCCAGAAAGATTTCAATTTCAAACGAGCTTAACCGCAGTAGATTCGAGTCAACTGTACTTCCCGTCGCCGGCTTAGCCGAGAAGAAAACAGAGAGGGACGAGGGTTCCGGGATGGTGGCTATTTTGACAACAAATAAAATAATTGAATATTATCAAATTAAATGATAATCTTTAAGAAATAAATTGGAATTTTTTGGCAGTCACGTCACAATATCAGTGAGATATCTCATCCTAAGACTGGGATTGGGGTTGGCAATGGGACATCCCCAATTCAGCCAACTTTTTTTTAGTGTAAATAGTAACCTTGTATTAAAAAATGCGTTTAAATACAAAATATTTGCAAACTCGGTTAAAAAAAACTAAGCTAAGTAACAATCTCATTATTCCGAGTCCAATTTTTCCATCTTTTCCAGAAGCTTCATCCGACCAAATTCTCTTCATCATCGAACTCATCTGATTCTCGGACAATTACTCACTTAGCGAGAGATGTAAACAACATTTTGGATTGAGGGCGAAATCTGTGAAGGTAGTATATGAGTTCAATTTGCCATTTTTTCGAAATACCTCCCACAGTTTCTTTTTCACCTTTTCGACCACCACTTCCGGCGTTAAGACTTCATCTTCAAATGTCATCCGGTTCCTTACGTTCCACATTTGCCAGACTGTCGTGATCTATACCGTAATCCAGGTATTCGCTTCACTTTGATCCACATTTCGTTGTCTGTGTTTTTCAAAATTTGGCCAGGGATCTAAATACTGGATTGTATAATTGCAGCCCAACCAACTGTAAATCTGCTTCCAGATCATGGATACCTCCGTGCAGTGAACAAATAGGTGAGCAGTCGATTCATTTGCTTGGTTGCACATTTTACAGTCCAATTCAATTCCTGGAATTCCTGCATATAAGTTGTCTAATGTCGGTATTCTGTCCAGGAATAACCGATAGCATAATGCATTTTTCGGGCTAGGCTTCGCCAGACAATGGAGAAATGACAGAAGGTTCTCTTTTTATTCCCTAGTGTAATCCATATTTCCCGATATGCTATTTAGATCATGTAGTTCCCTCAGTTATCAGCTTTCCATAGCCACTTGTCTGTAGATTCTTGATTTAGGACCAGTTCAGCTATATTTTCATCTAGCATCTGTTGTAATTCTGCTGGTGGGGAGTAGCTATTGTCTGTCCATGCCCAAATCCAAGTAGAGTCATCCTGGTTGTACTTTTGAGCAATCGTAGTGAACTTATCTGCTGCTCTTAAGTAGATTGTAGGAAACAGATCACTTAGTCTATTTCCCACCGTCCATAGATCTTTCCAAAAATAAGTGTCATGCCCATCCCCCACAATTCTAGCTAAATTTTTCCAGAACCATTCAGCATTTCTTATCAGACTTAGGATTGTTCTCCATCAAGTAGAGTATGTTCTTAGATCTTGTTGTATACTTTCGAAGTATATCGATCTATAGAAGTCTTCATATTTGCTCAATCCAATCGAGCCAACTTGATTATATTTATATTTTTTCAATGTTCGAGAAAATGATGGACGATTATGGGGCATTTTCGAATCATTCAGCATCCAACTGCATGGTTAAAATTATTTTTTTTATTTTTAAATATTAAAAAAAATAGCGGTTGGGCCGCACAGCAGACCGCCTTGCCCAAAGTTGGACGATTTTGAGAGTGCAACCGTCAAGGCAGCCTAGACGGCTGCATTCTAGAACACTTTTTTCCCAATTGCTCCACTAGATGGAGTATTCTGAATAAGAAGTAGCAATCCAAAGGTCGAAATGTATATATCCCGTAGGTATGTGCAAATTTGCTACTTTAATCATGTTCTTTGTTTTTTCTTTCTCTTGTAGGTATGTGCAAATTAGTATAGCTTGATGTTTCTGAATTTTTAATCTCTTCGACCATTAAAATAAAAAACTTGAAGACTAAACCAATAATAAGAATGATAGAGATTTTTTTGGCAATTTAAATAACTTTTAAAAATAAAACGAGAAAAAACTGTTTGCTTTACATATAGCTATATACAGAATCTAATCGGTGAGTTTATCAGAGCGCCCAATCATCCCTGTTACCGAATGTTCATTTGAGCTCCATCAGGCCATCAGCTTCAAGTAGGGTATGAGATTCGAAATCCAGTCTCCTATCATAAGAGAAGAGAAGGTTCGTTTGATTGCCGTTGTTGCCGTGAACCAGAGCCAGAGGATATGCTGAATTTCATGTAGCAGTTGGAGTTCGTCCTTCTCGCTACCATTGAAATGGAGATCATTTCTATTTTTCCACACCTCCCAGATCGTTGCTGCCCAAATGCAGTACCAGGCTTCTGCAGAGATCCCACGAGGCTTCATGTCCATAAATTGTTGCGTCTGAGGCCCTCCATCTGGGTAGGTAGGCTGATTTAGCCATTCTAGCAGTTTCTCCCATAGTTTGTTTGTTATGTCGCACTCGAAGAAGATATGTGAGCTTGTTTCTTGGCTTCTGTTGCAAAGATTGCACATTGTGTTGTTGGGGTCTTTGATCACCCTAATTCTGTGCAGATTCGCTTTTGTTGGCAAGCCTTCTTGCAACATTCGCCAGAGGTGCCGAGATATCTTGGCCGACAGATATTTATTCCAAACCTGATTGAGAATTTCCATTTGGTCTTGATTATATGGCGCTGCCTGCTCTTCGTGGATTATGTTGTAGCTAGAGTGTACTTGATATGTAGCTTGTGTATCCATCTTTGGCTTCCAGCAGTCTTGGGTATTTTCCTGCAGAACTGTGTTAGTTATGAGTGAGAGAAGATCATTTAATTGTTGTTGTTCCAACACGTTCAAATTCCTCCTCCATGCCAAAGTCCATTGGCAAACTCCTTCATTCCATGAGCCATGATCATGGATTGTTTCGTCTGTCTTGGTAGCTTTTGAGTATAGTCTCTGGAACGTAGTGCGTAGGTTTGAGTATCCTACCCAGATCTCGTCCCGGAACAGAATTTTCTTGCCATCTCCCAGGTGAAGTTTACATTGTTGTTGAAACCAATCCTCCGAGAGTACCTGTTGAATATCATTCCACCAGTTTGAGAATGATCTTGGCCCTCTCCTTCTACCTCCTCTTCTAGGTTGCTGTTGTGTGGTTTCCTTGAGCTCGTGCAAAGCACCAATGCGCAGTCTTCCTCTTTGTCCATAGATTGATCTTGTGATAGTTTTCCAGAAGTCTTCTTTGTCCACCAGAATCCGTCCACCCCACCTGCCCAACATAGCTTTATTTAAAGAGTTAAGATTTTTTATACCCAAACCTCCTTGATCTTTCGAAGTTGAGATTTTGTGTCACGAGATCCATTTGATTTTCCTGTTACCTGAACTCTCGCCCCCCCAAAATGATCTAACTAGTTTTTCTAATTGGTTCAAGACAGGCCTAGGGGCTCTTAGATAAAGAATGACAACGATTTAACCACACAAACCGAGAAGAATTGCATAAGAATCTTCTTAAATATGATAGTGAAATATATGAACTACTCAATATTTTGAGTACAATGACAATGAAATATATGAACTCCTTAAGTGTTTATTATATTTTATTGTCTCCATCATTTTTTGCTAAAAAATGTATTTTTTTTGGGTGGGCAGGTCGGTGTCAGGTCGCCCCCACTCCCAGATTGGACCGACGTGGACCGACGTGCTGAGGTCCGCTCTCTGAGGTGGCGGGATGGGTCTGGACCGGCCCCGTCTCATTGTCATCCCTAACTGGGTTTCATTGCACAACATAAGAATGTTTTTTTTGTTAAGTACAACATAAGAATGTTAATATTATAGTATCTGAATTCTTTCGTTATGTTAGTGCCATCACATCCGTAATCAAGCAAATATTAGACTTAATTAATGGTAAATATTAGACTGAATACTGGTTATCTCTATGACAATTTTTTTTGGGGTAGGTTATCTCTATGACAATTAATGGTTAAGAAGTTGTCGAATTCCCACTGAGCATGATTTTTTGGGTTCCAATTGTATTGACTTTCCTGTGTCAATTCTGCTGTATACAAATTGGGCATATGATATTATGTCATTATCCTATATAGTTTTTACTTTTTACCACATATAACCAAACTCACCCTCAAGTTGAGTATCGGGATATTCAAAACTCAACTTGTATATCAGGTCATGAAATGATCTTCGCCCAAATGCTTTAGCCAGGATATCTGCAAGTTGATTCTCTGATCTCACATAGGGAAGAGTGATAATTCCATTTTCTACCTTCTCTTTAATGAAGTATCAGTTAGTCTCCACATGATTTTTTCCTATCGTGCTGAACCGAATTCTCTGAAATATGTATAGCAGTTTTCTCATTGCATCTCAAGGGACAAGGTTGATCATGTGAGAAACCCAGCTCAGTCAGCAATTTTTTCACCAAAGCACTTCGGTCAACCTTCTTGCAATACCTCTAAACTCAGTCTCGGCGCTCGATAATGCTACTACTTTCTGCTTCTTACTCCTCTGTGTCACCAAATTTCCACCTACAAACGTGAAGTAACCTGTGGTGGATTTCCGATCAACACGATTTCATGCCCAATTAGCATCTGTCTAAGCCTCTATCATCAAATATCCATATCTCTGGAATATCATGACTCCCATTGCATAGGCTATGTCTGGTCTAGTATGTGAGAGATATATCAGTATGCCCATGAGATGTTGATATCTCTCTGCACCCTCATCACTATCCATTATCTTGAGGCCATGGTTGGGTACCATGGGAGAATCAACAGGCCGACTCTCCAGTAATCCAGTCTCAACCAACAAATAGAGAATGTACTTCCTTTGGAATATATGAATCCAACTTTGAACTCATCACCTCAACGCCAAGAAAGCATTTTAGTATCCCAAGTCCTTCATCTCAAATTCTTTGAACAGATTGCGCTTCAACTCCTTAATCTCCACTCTATCATAGCCTGTAATCACTATATCATCAACATATATGATAAGATATGTTATATTACCATCTCTCCTCTCAGAAAAGACGTGTGATCTGAATTATTCTGCACATATTCATACTTCCTCATAGAAAGAGTGAATCTGTCAAATCAGGCACAAAGGACTTCTTCAATCCATAGAGAGCTTTCTTCAACCGATATACCTCTTTAGGCCGTAAATTATGTGAGAACCTAGGAGGATCCTCTATATAGACTTTCTCATCCAGATCACCATGCAAGAAAGTATTCTTCCGTCAAACTGATAAAGTGACTCATTTTTGTTAGCTGCAATAGAGAACAACACTCGAATTGTATCAATTTTGGCCACCAGTGAGAATTGTCTCACAATAATCAATTCCATAAGTCTGTGTGTAAGTTGCAACCCTTGGCTACTAATCTTACTTTTGCCCCATCAGCTTTGCTCTTTATCATAAACACCCACTTGCACCCAACTGGGTTCTTCCCTTCATGGCATCAGAATATCTCCCAAGTATGATTTTACTTTAGGGCACTCAACTTTGTATCCATTTCCCACTCAGGTACATATAAGGCTTACTCAACACTCCTTAGAAGCTCCTCTCGATACACAGCTCAAATAAATGCTTTCGCTGACTCAGATTCTCTCCCCCTGAATAGGTTAGCTAATGGATATTGCTGGGAGCGAGAAGTATGATCCGGGGAATACCTCCAAGCAGCTACTCCACGAGTGTTGCGATCGGGTAACACTCGTGTCGGCCTCATAGTGTCAATTTTAGGAACAGAAACAACAACCTCAGGTATAGTCTGCACAGGAATAATACTATAAGGATCCAGATGAGATAAGTCGGAATCAACAACAATAGGAGAAGACGAGCCAAAACCACTAACTTCGATATCCAGCGATGAAGACTCATTAATGTGCGGCGGGGCAGTTTCTGTACCAATAAGTGATGATGTAGTAATCCAATCAAGTGGGTCATAACACCTATACCCCTTTTAATAAACCCTATATCCCACAACGGAGACCGGATCATAACACCTATACCCCTTTTAAGTGCACATGCTTCCAGTTTAGTACGGTGACCTTTAGGCATATGGATAGATACTGAATACCCAAACACATTGGGCAGGAACAGTAAGGTATGATGACACTCTACGAGTCTATGATAAAATGATAAGGCCTGAAGGAGGGGTCTTAAATTTGAGTACCTTGGTAGGGAGATGATTGACCAAGTAAGTTGTTGTGGCAACAGCCTCGGGCCAAAAGAATGTAGGTACACATGAATCAAGCATAATCGCCTGAGTGATCTCCAATAAAATACGATTTATTCTCTCTATCACTCCATTTTATTTAGGGGTGTAGGGACAAGAAATTTGGTAGATAATGTCATTCTGAGTAAAAAATGTAATCATATAATGATTCACCAACTCCCCCCATTATCAAACCGAAATTTTTTGAGAGGTACCCTAAATTAATTTTGAACCAATCGATAAAAGTGCAAGAATTTATAAAAAAACATCAGATTTATTTTTCAAAAAATAAATACAACACATCCTAATGCAATCATTAAGAAATAACATAAAGTACTTAAAGCCTCCCCTTCCAACAATAGGTGCAGGTCTCCATATATCAGAATGAATCAATGCAACAAGAGTATTAGAATGTGACACTCCTAGGAAAGGATGCTCTATGAGTCTTAGACCGTGAATCACAATTAATAAGAAAATCAGAAAGTTTAGGGAATAGTTTTTGCAAATACCCATTAGAAGAGTGACTCAATCTCCAGTGCCACAGTCATCCCTTTCCATCACAGACGCTTCGAACATTCAATGCATCTCTAACAACATCAACCTACGAACCCAAATCTCAACATAATAAATAGTGGGTTCGTTATGACAGTGTGAGCTTGAGGCCCACACCTGAGCCCAGTCGACGACTAGAACTTTAAACCTCGACGAAATATTCAAATTCAAATCATGTCAAATACAATAAGGATAACATGCGTCCTAAGTCATAAAAACATCCAACAATTTCTACATCAAAGTCAAATTATTTTCCTGTACATATGTGTGTACCCACACTATGACAAAACATAAGATAACTACTAAGCACTTGAGTCCAGCACGCAACTAGTTTTCTCCATTCGGAATCACGGCAAGTCCGCATCTGCAACAAATAATTTTGCAGATAAAAGAAAACCGTGAGCCCAATGGGCCCAGTAGAAAGATCCAAAACATTTAAAACTCAACTCATAATTTTGCAAAAAAAAACGTTTCTAATTACCATGCCCAATTTAAAAAATAAAACAATAAATGGGTTCTACCCATTTCACTTCAAACATTTTAAAAATAATCTTACACTCCCAGCCCATCAAACAGACTTTTCCGTCCAAAACTATTCTTAGATAAATCACATAATATGCAGCCCAAGCATCAACGTCACTAACAGTACACAACAAAAGCTTAACAGGCAGCATGCATTTACAGAACATATCAGGGACAATAGAACCATGAACAACATTTCACTGCCACTGCAATTTGTCCATTTCTCCGGCGAATCAAGAGAGATCAGTCTGCCTGAAGTGCTTGGAAACGGTGAGGAACGTCGATCACTGATTCGTGATCGGCGTTCACCCTACCGCGCCCGCCTACAACTGGAACTCTGCCTCCCGTTTGAAAGAGTTTGCTTTTGGAAGAAACAAGCTTGCTTTTGTCTACGTAAGAAAGGAAGATATCTTCATTCAATGTACAACTTGTACAAACACCTATGTATATATAGACACAAGCTAACTATACAATGATCTTTGACTCCTTAACATATGGGATATGTTGGTGGCTCCTTGGATTTGGTGAAGCCACCATTCTTGACAAAAGCCAAGCCATCCTTAACATATGGGATATGTTGGTGGCTCCTTGGACTTGGTGAAGCCACCATTCTTGACAAAAGCCAATCCATCCTTAACACCGTCTACAACTGGAACTCCGCCTCCCGTCCCACTAACCGATCTGATATGTTCTGCTAACTGTTCTGATCTTCTCCCAGGGCCAGTCCCGAGGACTTCCAACCGTGGTGCCACGATTCCAATTGCTCGGCCGCCGTAAGGAGGAAACACATTCTGTTTGTGACCACTGTTCCGTGCCAATCCGTCAGAACGCCACATTTCGTAAACTATAAACCAATCAGAATCCACATCCGTTAACAACCTCAAATAAATTTAAGCAGTATGTCATCGTTTTTCAGAAATTCATAATCACAGTTTACACGTAACAAAATCAAGACACTCACGACCGTATTGCTGAACGAAATCAGACAACATTGTCTCTTTAAAAATCAGCTCAAGGAAAACGGCTATCAATCCATACTGGCTACTCCAAAACCAGAAGCATAGAAACATTCCATCACACTCGTAACAGCAAAACTCAGACTTCAATTTCACACCACAAGCTACGTATAATAGTAGATTTTCCAGAAAAAAACACAGAGTCAGATAAACAGATTCATTTTACAGATGGTAAATCTAACTGAACCTCGAAACAGTTTCGTAACTCGCTAAGCTTCACCTCATAAATCACAAGATAGAAATCGATTTTCCTGACTACAGCACAGAATTCGCAAATCAACAAGAGGTGAGGAACGAAAACAGAGTTTTGCATAGACAGTAGAATCTCCCTACCTCCTTGCTATTCTCCCTTCTCGGCTAACGAGATCTGCTCTCTCTCCCTCAGTATTGCACCCTAGACGTCCCCTCCGGCGGAAGGATTACGGTGTTACGTTCTGTAGGGGATTTCTGCGGTTCAGCACTGTATATTTTCCCCCCCACAGCAGCAACCCTCTGAATAGTGTGAGCCCAGGAGATACTGACGAACGATTGTTCATCTTGGGGCCATCAGATCGGATGCTTGACGGGACACACTTATTGGCAGCCCGTTAAGCGTTCGACCCAGTTCCTCTAGACTGGCGACCCGGGAAGGAGTTAAATGGGTTCAGTCCTCTTCATTAAAGATATTTAATGAATTTAATTCATTCGAAAATTTTAAATTAAATAGACAAATTTTTTTTACGTACTTTACAAACCTCATCTACATATTATAGCCCGACCCACTTAGTATCACGTCCAATTATCTCCTTTGTCCGAATGTCATGTAATAAAAAAGCGAGGGATACATCATTACCGTACAGTTTAATTCTTTAGCAATATGGCTGATGGAGAACAATTTATGAGATAAAGAGGGCACAAGTAGACAATTCGACAATATGAGATTAGGGGTGCTCTCAACTGAACTGGCCTCCTTCACAGGTAATAATTGTCCATTAGCAGTATGTATCATATGTTTCTGGGGTTTCTCACCATCATATGTAACCATATTTGTAACACCACAATCAATTATCCAATCACTCTTTTTCACCCCGTCCTTCGAACATGAACTAATCCGAGCCACATATTTGTCGAAATCTTCAAAATATCCAAAAGGAAAAAATTGCGCTACATTAATAATAGGGGACAGGAGGGTAATTTCCCTCTTGTCCCATTGTGAGACTGCTCCATCTCCACAACTCGTCGTGGCTCCCAGCCCCTCTCATGTTGCCAAATCCGGTAGTCTTCTTTGAAAAATAGTCGCCTATGTGTCTAAAATTTGACAACCTGGCTGGCTGGCTTTCACCTCCGGATGCCAGATGCCACACACCTCTGCTCATTTAGCTCAATTTGGTCCGGTATTCACGTGCCGAGCGCCACCATCCCATGATTCAGAACTGTGGTGCTAGAGTTCTGTTGCGGTGCCGGTCATGCTGGATAACCATTGATTCGGTAGCAGGCCCACCGCAGGTGACCTTCAACTCCACAATAGTTGCATATCCCCCCAGCACGATGAGGTCAGTGAGAAATTCATTGTTTCTAATCAGCAGCTGTCATGGTTGGAAATTCGCCAGGATTATTGGGTCTGCTGGTTTTGGAAAGAAGCAGCGAGTCTGAGTTCGTGGATCTAAGTGTGTCACAACCCAGGTTCGTTGGACAGCAGAGCTTCTGCTCCAGTGATTCGTGACCCAGGCTCTGGTCATGGGTCAAGACTATCTCCGGACATACTATTTGCCTCCGATAACAGTTTTCCAATTCATCGCAACATTTCATCGAAAATTTTCAGAATTTCTTGTATAATCGTTAGGTTATACCCCAGAAAAACATTGGTCAGCTTATGTATGAATATCTTCACCGCCTCTGCGAGTGCTCTTTGTCTAGCCATTCTGGCCGTTTATCGCCGAAAAATAATCAATGGGTAGATGAGAATAATGCAAAATCCACATGCTTCCATACAATGAAGAAATGAAAGATGAGAAAATTTTCTCTATTGATTTTCATGCACTTTACAATGTATAGAATGTACAAATATATAGAGAAGCCTAGACTATATCATGTATGGAATATTTCCGAATTTAAAGTAATCGAAGATTTAGATTAAATCTTCCCCTCAATTATCTCTAACTAATACCGAGTCTTTGTATATCGAAATATTTGATAATAAATGTGTGTTGAAAATCTTTTTCGATCATTTTTAACAGTTGAAATCAAAGTTCGTCATCGATTTTTGTGGTATGAATTTTTTAATTTTGACGGTTGAATGTATGATTATGCTTTGATTATGAGTTTGTAGTGTAAACCAACTTTTGTATGATTTTTTAGATTTGTTCCAACGACTTCTAACCAAAAGTAATGTTCGATTCTTTCTCCCCTAGTTGGAAGCAATTTTGGGCGCTTAAGGCCCCAGAGAATAACAAGTTGTTTTTGTGGCAGGCGATTCAGGGCGACCTCTGGACAAACTATGAGCGATTTTGTTGTTCCCTGGTGGATTCTCCAGGGGGCCACTTTTGTGGAAATCCCGAAACTACTCTCCATATCTTGCAGGACTGCCCTAGGAGTAGACAGATCTGGCTGCACATCCGACCAACTCTACCTTCCTTTTTCTTCGATTCTCAGTTACTTGCTGATTGGATTACTACCAATATCTCTAACCAAAATTCTTCTTGGTTTGAGGTGTTGTTTGCTATTGCTTGTTGGCGGTTGTGGACTAGTCGCAATAAAGCCCTCTTTGCTGGCAAGGACTCCTTTACCTTCAGCCTGGCCATGTCTATTATATGTTTTTCTTCTGAGATGCAGCGAGCACGTAAATGTACTCCTCTATCGTCGGATGTTGCCACTCTTTTGCCTACTATGTCCCCTATTGTACCGTAGGCCCCTGGAGTGCTTTGTCTCTATGTAGATGTGGCTATTTGCCGTCATACAGGTGTGGCCGCCAGTGGGGAGATAGTCCAGGAGTTCCCTTACTCATGGATTGCTAGTTTCTCCATAAACATAGGACGATGTTCTGTGTTAACGGCCGAACTGTGGGCTATTTTCCACGAACTCTGTGTAGTCAATAACATGCTTTCTTCTCGTCTAGACATCTTGTCGGATAGTCAAGACGCTGTTGACCTTATTACTTGACGAAAAACAGACCTTTTTAATGGTGAATTGGTTAGGCGTATTACTTGCCTTATGGAGAGATATGGGAGATGTACCATTCACCACACCACAGGGAACACAATTGGTAGGCTGATGCTCTGGCTAAACATGGTCTTGCCTTGTAGGTTTTGCAAATGCAGATTTCTTGCCCCGAGTTAGAGGCTCAGCCCTCTGTACATGACTACTTTCCGGTTGATAGATCTCCAGGATTGTCACGGCGGTCTGTGATTCCTTCCTCGTCAATACACTCCATGGCCTCTACCTTCCTTCCCACTGAAGGGGTACTGCAAATAGCTGCCGACGCGTAAATGATGATGGCAGATAGTAATGCTCAGTATGTTTTAGCTGCTAATAGGCCTGTAGTGCCTTTTTCACACTTTCTTTTTGTTCCTCCTTAAGTTGAGGACATTGTAAAAACTGTTTTGGCCTGTGGCTTCAACTGTATGAAAAAAAAGATCATAAGTATTGATTGTGGTGATCCCAAGTGACCCAAAAATATTTGATATACAATCAGTGTGTAACACTTAAAATCGAGATGTTACGAATTTGATCGCATCAATAGAAAACCTTATACACACTAGACCAAAAAACATATATTTCGGTGTGATTTTAATTGAGAACTACTTAATCAAATGAATAATATACAAAAAAATTGTTCAAGGTGATGTTCCTAAAACCTAGACAGAACATAATACCAACTGTACAACTCTAGTTTTTTATTGGATAACTAAGTTATTCTTTCAAGTATTAATATATAACTCTTAATTATAAGGTTTATGCACTATTTGTTAGGGCTAGTATACAATCGATTAAAAATAAAAGAAATATTATAAATATTAATAATACCAAATAAATTATATTTCATAAAAATAACATAAATGTCAAAACGCGTGCTAATTAAGCAAATAATAATTTTTAGTTATTTTAATAAAATAAAATAAGTATTCAAAATTTATTCTTCATCTTCGCCATATTCATATCTAGCATGTTTTTTAATTAAAAATAAAAAATATTATAAGTATTAATAATACCTAATAAATTTTTATTTATTAAAAATAACGTAAATATCAAAATGCGTGCTAATTAAGCAAATATTAATTTTGAGTTATTTTAAAAAAATAAAATAATTATTCAAAATTTAGTCCAACTCAAACTTCTCTTCATCCATCACTAACCTCTAATTGCCTGAATCAAACTCTTTTTCATCTATCACAGATCACACTCATTACGTTTGTTAATTGCCCTCATCGGATTAGCTTTTATTTGTATAATAAGTATAAACAATCATTAACAATCCTATTCCGTAAGCTTTCTAAACTAAAACAAACATATTCCATAAATTACCTCCCATCCCCAGAAAAAAAACATATTCCATAAACATAAAGAACATTAACAAACATTAATAACATTACAAGAATTATGTAATATATTAACAACAAATAAAATAATATTGTATTTTTCCACTGAAATGCTTTCGTGTATGATGTACCGTGAGAATGAGCCAACAACCTTGGCTGCCAAATTCAGGGCATTGATTGATGCACGCAAACCTGGGCAAGAAGGATAAATGTGATGGTCAAACTCTTGGTCAAGTTCCTTAGATGACCTTTAACATTCTGTTAAGACTTTGCCAACTAAGTTTTCTTGCATTTCCTAGGCCTAATTACTATTGTAGTTGATAAAGATGTAAACTCTGCTATAAAAAGAGCAGGTTACAAGTTGTAAGTTAGTTTAGATTGAATTGAGAAAATTGTGGCTTTAAGCCTTTGAGAAATTCTTGCGAGAATTCGTCCATTTTATCTTGAATTCTGCGGAGTTCAACCTTCTGATGAGTTCTTCCAACTAACTCCTCAAGTCGTATACAAGTGAACCCTAAGCTG
>JAOYMZ010046490.1:0-14550 GCA_025802335.1 Pinguicula primuliflora | reverse complement strand
GATAACCTGATGTAGACTTTCTCGAGTCAACATCACCAGCCATATCTGTATCTGTATAACCAACTAATACAGGCTTTACATCTCCAAAACATAAGCATAATTTGGACGTGCCTCGTAGATACTTAAGTATCCACTTTACTGCGGATCAATATTCCATTCCTGGATTCGAAATTAATTTACTTACTACCCAACTGAGTAAGCGATATCTGGTCGTGTACACACCATGGCATACATCAACCTTCCAACTGCTGATAAATATGGAATGTTCTCCATTTTTTCTTTCTCCTCATCCGTTGAAGAACTCTGTTTGGAACTTAATCTAAAATGATTAGTAAGAGGACAACTAACAATTTTAGATTTATCCATTATGAATCTTTGAAGTGCTTTTTCGATACACTTCTCCAGTGATAACCATAACTTCTTGGCACCCCTATCTCTAATGATTTGTATCCCAAGAATTTGAGTCGCTGGTCCCAAATCTTTCATGGCAAACGACTTGCTCAAGTCCTTCTTTAGATTGTTGATCCTGTAAACATTTTGACCAACAATCAACATGTCATCCACATAGAGCAGCAAAATAACAAAATCGTTATCAGAGGATTTCTTCAAGAATACACAGTAGTCTGAAGCAGTCTTTTCGCAGCCTTGATCCCTCATAACTGACTCAAACTTCTTATATCACTGTCTTGGTGCATGTTTCAAGCCATAAGGACTTTTTTTTCAATTTGCAAATATAATTCTCTTTATCTTTCTTCACGAAATTTTGTGGCTGCTCCATGTATATTTCTTCTTCCAACTCTCCATGTAAGAAGGCTATTTTCACATTCATTTATTCTACCTCAAGATCGAGGCTTGCTGCTAAGCCTAGTATAATGCGAATGAATTTCATCTTGACAACCAGAACAAATATCTCATCGAAGTCAATGCCCTTCCTTTGACTGAATCCTTTTACAACTAACCTAGTTTTGAATTGCGGCTAGAGATTGTGTTCTTCATGTTTGATCTTGAACACCCACCAATTTTTCAAAGCTTTTTGATCATTGGACAGTTTTACCAACTCAAATGTTTTATTTTCATGCAAAGATTGTATTTCATCCTGCATAACTTCAATCCACATATTGTTGTGGAGGATACCTGGTAGATTGCTGGATAATTCTACCAGTCCTTATCCGAATTGGAGAACTCATTGGAGCTGGTGGTGGATTGGTACCGCCAACTTGGTCATCATCACCATCTTCATCTACATGATCATCATCACTATCAGGATTAGTCTCGCTAGAATCATCTGAATGATTCTTAGTTGATTGATGATTTTCAACTTCATCCCCAATTTGTCTTGACATCGTCATTGGAGGGACTATTTTCATGTTTGTTGAGCTACCATCGGATTTAGAAATATTTTTCTTCGCTTTCAAAATGTCGTCAATGGTTTGATCTTCAACAAAAATGATATCACGGCTTCATATAAATTTTTTCTGAATTAGATCATAAAATCTATAGCCAAATTGATCTTGGTCATAACCGATGAACACGTAGTATCGTGTCTTGACATCCAACTTGGAACTCTCGTCCTTTGGGATATGAATAAATACTTTGCAACCAAAAACCTTCAAATTCTGATAGGAAACTTCTTTTCCGGACCAAATCTTTTCTAGAGCTTCATACTCCAGAGGTCTACATAGTGAGAGATTCAGAATATAAGCAGCTGTAAGAACAGCTTCTCCCCAAAACTCTTGGGACAACTTTGCTTGTGAGAGTAAACATCTGACTCTCTCTGTCAAGGTTCTGTTCATCCTCTCAGCCAGGCCATTTAATTGTGGTGTTTTTGGTGGCATCAGTCGATGTTGAATACCTTGCTCTTTACCGTAAGCATCAAATGATCCAATGTACTCTCCTCTGTTATCTGTGCGGATGCATTTCACCTTTTTATTGATTTGTCTCTCCATCAGAATTATAAATTGTTTGAAAGTTTCCAGTGTCTTATCCTTTGACTTGAGAAGATATACCCAAGTCTTTCGTGAATGATCATCAATGAAAGTCACAAAGTATTGAGCACAACCGAGTGACTTTGTCGTTGGTCAACACAAATCTGAGTGTATCAGATACAACACGTTCTTCATTCTGGAAGGCATCAAACTTTTGAATGTAACTCTATTTTGCTTTCCGGCCAGACAATCAGTGCACTCTGTCAGCTTGACTTGATCCAATTCAGATATCACTTTCTTCTGGACAAGACTTGTCATTACTTTTTCGCAGCACCTTCTGGTCATTGTAGAAGGTGCTGCGAAAATCTTCTTCATCAGTTCTGTGAACAGAAATAAGATTCAGGCGCATTTCTGGAACATGCTTCTGACTTTCTTCAAGAGTAATCTGTTACTATTCTTCATCTCTAGGGAAATATATTCTCTGCCAAACACTTTTGATAATTTGGCATTTTCCATTTTTACGACACCAAAATCTCCTGGTGTGTAAGATGAAAAGAATTCTTTGTGAGATGTAACATGAATGGTAGCGCCACTGTCACTTGCCCATCTGGTATCCTGGGTAGTAAAATTGATAGTATCTTCATTATGGACAACGTTTAACTCATCGGCTACACTTGCTTCATCATCATTGTTGTTATCTCTCTTGGATTTTTCGACTTTGCCCTTTTCTTTTTTATTTTTGAGCTGCCGGCAGAATTTTTTAATGTGGCCCTTCTTCTTGCAATGATGGCATTCAATATTGGCGTATTTGTTTGATTTTCCTCTGCTCTTGTCACGTTGCTTTGAATTGAATCTGTTTATACTCCGCCCTCTAGAATCAGCAACCATAACATCGGGATGTGGTGTAGAGGTACCTTATGTACGCCGCCTTATTTATTTATTTATTCCGATTCTACTTTTAACTAGCTCGATAGTAATTTATGGAGAGCTAGTAAGTGTAACTTTGACAGTCTCCCAAGATTCTGATAGAGACGTAAGCACGAGAAGAGCGATAATTTTTTCATCAAAATTTACGTCCATACTCGACAATTGCGTCACAACTCCTTGCAATTCATTGAGATGATCTGCAATCGAAGTACTTTCATGATATCTCATCTAAACCAACTTATTCAGATAAAATAATTTGTTGTAGCCGGTCTTTGAAGCATACAGACCCTCGAGTTTACTCCATAAATCCCGGGCATGCGTTTCGTTATTAATATGATTATACATATTTTTTTCAATAAATTGTCGAATAAAACTGCAAACTTGCAGATGATCGAATTCTAATTCTTCATCTGACTTACCTTCGGGTTTAGTCGATGCAAACACCTGTAGATGTATTTTTATCACAAACAAAAGATCCTTCATCTTGCTCTGCCATAGGTGGTAATTCGTGTCATTTAACTTGATCATGTTGCCTGATTTCACCTCCATAATGTCAGATATCTTTGACCGAGTGGGTAATAATCTGACTTATTTTCTGATGTGGAAGATCCACTTAGTGGCAACCACAGAGCATACAATAAGCAGATATATACACACTCAACACAGTTCTGATACCACTTGTTGGACGCAGCAAATAAAATAATAATGGAGGAATCAAGTAAGTACAATAAATAAATGGATACTGAGAATTTTAACGTGGTTCGCCCTGAATCATGGGCTACGTCCACAGGACAAACTCCGAACAAATTCTTCCACTATAAAATAGTAGGTACAAAAGTGTCTTCTCTAGAACTTGTAGAGGTTAACCAACACCGAAGATTTACCCAAAAATATTTCGCTAATATTTTTGTCACTCTCCCAATTTAGGAAAACTCTACCCTAAATAACTCTCTCTTTTTCAAACACAAGAAAACTCTTGTTCTTCCTTCACTTGTTGGTTGATGAAACCGAACGAAATGCTCAGTATTTATAGGCAGATGGTTGCAAACGTTTCTCGCATTTCTTTTCTTGCAGCAGTATTTGTTGAAAAGAAAAGCAACCATCTTTGAAATTGAAGAGCCAACTTTAACTTCCTGTGCAACACCCTTTTCCTGCTTGTTTGAATTCTTATCCTAACATTTAATGTTTTTCTCTTGTTGGATGACCCTCCATATAGAGGGACCATCACATCAGGATGTTCTTTGCTGGCTATATAGCTCACCACATAAGAGCACCGCTTTTACACTCGCGTTACCAGGTGAAATAAAAAAAAAATATATATTGAAGTTTTTTGTTGACTACTCCATTTTTCTCTTCATACTTTTTCATCATCCCACTTTTGATTGTAGTCTCTTTCTTCCCATTGAATAAATTTGGTATTTGTCTTCCTCAAACAACAAATTCAGGGTGTACAAATTACCTGTGGGTATCAGGTTATTCGGACCCGACCCAGTACACAGACCTGATACTCATCGATGCCCGAAAAAATTGGGTCAGGGTCCGGGTGCTGTATTTCGAGTTCGGTTTACCCAGACCCGAAACCAGTATTTAAAAAAATAAAAAATTTGGGTTCGGGTCGGGTTACCCAAACCCAATCCGACCTTTTAGGCAAAAAATGATCTTTTTTTTTCGAGTTTCAGGTATCCAAAATCTGAAAAAATGGGTAAAAAATAAAAAATATTAAATTGAGTATTGCCCGTATCCGATACCTGACAAGTTCAAATATTGGGTACCCGAACTCAGATAAGGGTAAGTGTTTTTTAATACCCGAAAGCTCGGGTCTGGGTAATGCACTACCCGGATCCAAAACTCATTTGTGCACCCCTATTCACCTGGCGAGCCGAACTTCACTGTCGATGACCACCAGACCTCCGCCGCACATAATTCTTCATCACACCGTACTTGTAGACCACCATACCTTCGCCGTGCCACTGATGCCTTCTGCTGATGAACCCTGAGGATGGTGATATACACCAACATCCATGCTTTGTTGGACCCACCAACATCCATGCTTCTTGAACCCCCCAAGGATCAAAGTACTATTCTGATATAAAACATGACAGACATAAAAATAGCGAATCAGTATCCATAATACATTACAAAACAATTCGACATCTGAAGAATGTGGGATTGTCTAGATTCAAAATAATTCGTCCTATCGTTCCTGGATTCAAAATAATGGCTCGAGTTCATCTCACGAATTCGACTGTTCTTCGTTAGATGGAGCCGTGAGGTAGGTTTCGTAGGAACCCACTGATATGTTCGTCGCGAGCTGATTTAACAGAATTTGGAAGAGTCGTTGCGGTGCCAATATAGCGCACCACATAAGGGCAATTTTGTAACATTTTTTTTAATTTCACTTGCTAGCATGGCACATATGGGTGTGATGTTGGAATTGCTTGCAGTAGACATGGCTGGGACTCAACATTGTCATGCTGATCTTTCTGATGAAGAGCAGAAGAAAGGTTGAAGAACTGCTTAAATCGCACTCTAGCATAAAACGTGTTTGTTCTTTGTTTATATGTAGTAATGGGCCAAGATGGGCCTTGTTACTTACGAATATATATACTAGCCCATAAACATTTTATATGAGCACACATGTGCTGCCCTAATTGGGTGTGTGAAAAAGTGGAAAATCTCCTCAAACGATGGTTGCACATTTACTTCTTTCGGCCATTAATATTCTTGCATTTGTGGGATTTTGCAACTGAATCAACAGTTTATCATTGTTGTGGTACTAAGAGTCACTTTTTCTTGTATCTATTGTATTTTAAATCCCTAAATTGAAGAGTCCATTTTCCCAATTTATTCGGGTTTCTACATGGTATCGGAGCATTGAGCTAATTCTCAACAGATCATGTGTTTATCTTGCGTTCCTTTTCATCTTACTACTCACAATCGAGCTTCTGCTTCTAAATGGGTGATAATCTTGCAAAAACTGCTGAAATTGTTGTTGCTGGACTCGCAGTTGCAGAAAATCAGATGAAGGCGGCTGAAATCATAGTTGCTAACACCGCAGTCGTTGTTGCCAAGAAGAATCTGCTGTAACGTAATTCTGATGAGCCGGAAATGGCTCTTTTTACCGTCCCATTGAATACAAAGAACTATCAGTCATGATCATAAGCGATAGGAGTTTCATCAACCACTAATGGATGAAGACTCGGAGGAATTTCAAACCTGGAAATCAGTTGATCTCATGGTGGCCAGCCGGATTTACAATTCAATTGATAAGGAGGTACTATCTGGTTTTCAGTATACAACTACCAGCGCCGTGAACTGTGGATTGAACTCAAGGAGCGTCTAAATGAGATTAATGGGCCAATGATTTTTCGTATTCGTAGGGAAATAACGAGTGCTAAACAAGGTCATGATGATGTTACTGCTTATTACAATTATTGGATGAGCTTAATTGTAATCGTCTTGTTGTTAATTGTAATTGTGGAATAAATGATGAGGAAAGAGCTATGAAGTTCTTGTTTGGTCTGAATGTCGAATTTGAGCAGATTGTAAGCCAAACCTTGGCTACTGATCCCTTGTCGAGTCTTAATCGAATATATGCAACTATGTTGACCATAGAGAAACATAAGGAGGAGAATGCAATCTCAGTTGGAAGTAATGAGCATGCACTACTGACTAATAATTTTGGACATGACAAAGAGAGATCCACAGGGAAGAATGTCGGTGGTGGAATGTATCAAATGAAATCTCAGCGGCATATGAGAGGATCCAGGAATGAAATCAGGTGTGAACACTATGGTATCCCAGGTTACCAGATGGCTGAATGCTTGAAGCTGAGGCGTTGTCATCATTGTCAGGCCTCAGGGCATTCTGCCAAGTCTTGCTATAAACTGAAGAACCAACAGATGGTCAGACTTGCAACCTAGAGTTATGCCGATGCGGTGACTCAATCACCTTTGAACTACTTAGCTGATGAACAAGCCTCTGCACAAAATCAATCTCAGATTACTAATATCGTGAGGATGGAGATTAACAAAGCTCTGAAGGAGATGCTTCATCTGGGTCATCATCGCAGAGAAACATTCACCTTGAGGATGGTGAATACACAGGTAAAACCTTTATCCATGCTTTGGCTTTAGCATCACACTTAAAATCAGGAGTTTGGGTGATTGACACAGGTGCTACGAGTCACATGTGCAATGAAATGGGTAAATTGATTAACTGTAAGCAAGTTTCTGGTTAGATGTATGTTAAGCATGCTGGTGGAACTACATCTTTTGCCACAGAGATAGGTGATTTTGTCCTGAATGCTAAGCTGGTCCTTAAACAAACATTGTGTAGTCCTTCTTTTAGATTTAACCTCCTATCTGTTTCCCGATTAAGCCAATCTACACGAGTCTATTTTACCTTCTTTCCACACTTTTGTGTCATGCAGGACCTAGCAATCAGTGACGTTCTAGTCATTGGACGAGAGTTCAAAAGGCTATATCCTTTTGACACATCAACTCCAATCCATCTGTCGTAGAAAAAGCCTTCTTCAGCACTTTCTTTTGCCTCTCCAAGCATGCATTCAGCAATGCCTTTTGTTCCTTCGTGCAGGACTAGTGCTGTTTTGTCTAAGTCAAACGATGTTTCGTGTAATTCTGATTCCACCGTACTTGTTTCATTTGTAAAATCCTCATTGTGGCATGATAGGTTGGGGCATACCTCACAAGATGTACTAAAACATTTGAGCATTGATGTTGTTCATTCTGACTTATTACTGTACGATTCCTGCCATAGAGCTAAGCAGCACAGACTGCCATTTCCAACACATGAGCCAAGCACGTCTAGGCCTTTTGAGTTGATACATATGAATGTTTGGGATCCGTTTGCTACACCATCTTTGAATGGTGCAAAATTTTTCCTTACTATTGTGGATGACTACAGTAAGGAGGTTTGGATATACATGATGAAAGAAAAATCTGAAGTTCACGTGCATCTTAAGGCTTTCTTAAGCATGGTACAGACATAATTTGAAGCAAATCTGTGAGTGTTTAGAAGTGATAATAGAACAGAGTTCGTTAATCGGATCATACATTAGCTGCTCACGGATCTTAGAGTTATACATCATACTTCTGCTGCCTATACACTGCAACAGAACAGAATTGTGGAATACGAACACAGACATCGGCTCGAGATGATGAGGGCACTCTTATTTTATGCTGCTCTACATATTCAATTTTGGGCTGAGGCATTGATGACTTCGGTCTATATAATGGACTGCCTACATGAGTTCTTCAGTGGCGTTCACCACATGATATCTTGTTTTAGCAATCACCGAACCTCAAACATATGAAGGTGTTTCGTTGCCTTTGTTCCGCCACTATGAATGGACATTACAAATCCAAGCTCACTCAGCGTGCAACTCGGTGTGTTTTCCTCGGATATTCTTCAACTATAAAGGGATATCGTATGTTTGATTTGGAACAACAATGATTCGTGGTGTTGTGAGATGTTGTTTTTCATGAAGGATCCTTTCCGTACAGAAAATCAATGTTGCCCAAACCATCACCTCCTCGACTGAACTCCACTCCGTTACCCTCCTATAAATTTGTTCTTCCTTCCAACCCAAATATACAGTCGTCCATTTCTCTAGAGGTTCCTGCATCATTTGAGAATAATTCTGATAACCATGGTGAAGGAAATTCTTCAGTGGTCTCGAATATCCAAGTTCCCTCAATCGTTCCCACTCCTGAATAAACTCCAGCATCTTCCAACTCACTTGATCCTGCCACATACCACCACCAGAAAGTGTCTCTCCACCTCACACTGAATTACGTCAGAGCTATAGAAATAGCACAACACCTGCATGGCATGAAGATTTTTTTAAGAATGCACCCTCTGGTTCCCCTAATTTAACCCATGTTGCATCCTGTTTTGTCTCAACTGTTGTTTCACAAGAACCACAGTCATATTCCCGAGCAGTTAAACAATCTGAGTGGCAGCAAGCTATGCATGAAGAGATCCTTGCACTTGAAGAAAATAAAACATTAACTCTTGTCTCCTTACTTGTTGGCAAACGACCAATTGGTTGTAATGGGTGTACAAGACCAAGTACAACCTGGATGGAAGTATTTTCTGGTACAAGGCTCGTCTGATAGCCAAGAGATTCAACCAAATTGAAGGCATACATTATACAGACATCTTTTCTGTTGTAGCTAAACATACTACAACCCGTGTTTTGCTTGCGGTGGCTGTTTCAAGAGATTGGGTTGTGGCCCAAATGGACATTAATAATGCATTTTTGCAATGCTTGAGGAGGAGGCATACATGATTGCCCCTCCAAGTTATCTTAAGCCAGGAGATGATCAAGCATGCTTGCTTCATCGCTCAATATATGGTTTGAAATAGGCATCACGCCAATGGAACAAAGAGTTGATGTCTCACTTGCTGCAATATGGTTTTGAGCAGATTAAAAATAATTATTATCTCTTCCTTATGCACAGGAGGACATCTTTCACAGCTTTACTTGTCTATGTGGATGATGTATTGCTCATAGGAACGTCCAGCTTGGAAATTGAAAAAGTGAAATAGGTTTCTAGAAATTGCATTTAGCATCAAGGATCTAGGATCTGCCAATTATTACCTTGGTTTGGAGTTGATTCCCACTTCTTCCGGGATGTATGTCGCCCAACATAAATACATCCAGGACATCATAGTGGACACACAGGGCTAGAGGATGCAAGAATCAGTAATACTCCCATGACAGCGGGCTTCAAGCTCAGTGCTGATTATCAGACACCACCTCTCCCAGACTCAACCTCCTATCAGAGTCTAGTAGGCAGGCTGCTGTATCTTGCATTCACGCGATCCGACATCAGCTATCCAGTTCAACAATTAAGTCAGTTTATGCAGGCACCAAGGCAGACACATTGGAATGCTGCAATTCATCTGGTTCGGTATTTGAAAGGGAGTTCCTCTCTCAGACTTTTCTTTTCTCACAGAAACTCCTTATCTCTCACTGCCTATTGTGACGCAGATTGGGCAAGCTGTCCAGATTTCAGGAGGTCGTTAACAGGGTATGTCATTAAACTTGGCAGTGCTACAATTTCCTCGTGCACGAAGAAACAAAAGACCATTTCTCGGTCCTCAGCTGAAGCCGAGTATCGGAGTATTGCGTCAATGGCCTGTGAACTGAAGTGGCTGTTTTATCTTCTTGTTGATCTAGATGTACCTTTGATTCAATCTATACCTTTGCAATGTGATAATCGTGCAGCAAACAATCTGGTGGCTAATCCCATTTTCCACGAGTGCATGAAACACATTGAGATCGACTGTCATTTAGTTTGAGATGCATACAAGGCAAGTTTTATTCTTCCACTTTACATCCCTTCAGTTGAACAACCAGCTGATCTACTAACGAAAGCTTTGCCACTGGACCCGTTCAATCGTCTATCTATCAAGCTGGGTCTTAGTTTTCTTCCCTCGCCTCCAGCTTGTCGGGGGAGTGTTGGAATTGTAGCAAACATGGCTAGGACTCAGCATTGCCCTGCTGATCTTTATGAGGAAGAGCAGAAGAAAGGGTGAAGAACTGCTCAAATCATAATCTAGCATAAAACGTGTTTATGTTTTGTTTATATGTTTTAATGGGCCAAGATGGACTTTGTTAGATACAAATGTATATACTAGCCCATAAACATTGTATATAAGCACGCATGTGGTGTCCTAATTGGGTGTGTGAGAAAAGTGAAAAATCTCCCCAAACACTAGTTGTGCATCTACTTTTCTCGGCCATTAATATCCTTGCATTTGTGGGTTGTTCCGACTGAATCAATGATTTACCGTTGTAGTGGTACTAAGGGTCACTTTCCCTTGTATCTATTGTGTTTTAAATCCCTAAATTGAAGAGTCAATTTTCTCGATTTATTTGGGTTTCTACAAAGCGGGGTCCTTATGCAGTGCGCTATATCGGCACCGGTTCTTTACATATCACTACAGAAGTGATATATGGCCAACGGGTTTTGATCACCACCTGCTATCTGCGTTCAAATGGTGCCATTTTTGGCAAATTTTATTTTTTTCCAAAATTTGGTTGGGAAGTGGGATTTGAACCCTTGGCAAAGAGGGTTTGGCCTAGTGATGTTGAGAGTGACAATTGCATTTAAAAGTTATAGGTTCAAATCCCCTCAGTGACATGAGTCTGTCACATATGGTTTCCCAAGCGTGACTTACCTCCCTACCGTGATTTTGCATGATATTGTGGTAGGGCGTTGGGTTTACTTACCTCGGTAGGGTTACCTATGTTATCAAAAAAAGTGGGATTCAAACCCTGCTCATTTTATCGTGGGCTTATGTTGTTTATTTTTACTATTTTCTGGTTGGGTCTCCATGTTTGTTCCTTACATATCACTACGGAAGTGATATATGGCCAGCGGGTTCTGACCACCACCCGCTATCCGTGCTCAAACGGCACCATTTTGGGCAAATTTCACTTTTTCCAAAATTGGGTTGGGAAGTGGGATTCAAACCGTGCTCTTCCCTCCCCATCTCCATCGATTCCCACCCTCTATCTACCATCTAGGCTGTCTTGCGTTTTTATATTGTGTAAGAGTATTAAGTATAACTAACAATTACACACTTTTTGTGTTATTTTTTTAATTTCTTTAATATTCTGACAACTTCGACGTTGGAAAAAAATTAAAACTCTATCATGTAAATCATAATTCTAAATAATATAAACTCTAACCCCTATAATCATATTATTTTCATTTTTTTGTATTGATATTACGGCGGGATTCACCATCGTAAAAATCTAAAACCTTATCCTATGAACCCTAAAAGCCAAATGCTACAAACCCTAAACTATATAATTGTAAATTTTATAAACCCAAATTCTAAAATAATAAAGAAAATGCTATATTTTTAATTTATATTACGACGCGAACGTAAAAATTTAAAACTCTACCATATAAACCCAACAGGTTAAATGATATAAATCATAAAATATATAATCGTAAAATCGTATAAATCCTAATATTAAAATATTAGTATTTTTTTATTGAAAACTGTTATTTAATATTAAAAATAATACAAAAAATCAATTAAAAAAATAAATTTATAAAATGGTGTTCAAGGCCACTGACCATAAATCATTTTTGACATCAATATTGTACATTACATTATCTACACCACTTACAAATTACATATATTTCTGATTCCACATATTTGAGTCATCTCAATATTTGGATGTACTTTTTTAGTAGTTATATATATCTTATTATTTGACACACTTACTAAATTTACATGTGGCAACAATTACAATCATACATAAAAAATAATTAACAGATAAATAATAAAAATTGTGTTTATGATTTTTGTCACATCATAGATTGTAATAATTAGGTCAAATTAGGATGTACAATTAGCATTTTTTATACTATTGTTACATCTTGTGACAGGTTAAACAAGAGGAGATAGAGGACTATATTCAGGAACTGAACTACGTCGTCTATGGTACCCTTCCACAATCTCCTCCCGCAGATTCTGTTGCTGCTCCTCCACCTCCGGTAAGTAATGGAAATGTCTCTGGGGGTTCTGACTGGCCCCCGAGTGAGGTGGCCACTCCTGTGAGTGAGTAATTTTTGGTGGCCCTTCGCCGTCCTCCTCCAGCTATGTGCATTGTGACTTTGACTTTGGCTTGTTTTGTACCAATTAGGATGTATATGTTTTGACTATCTTTTGGCTCTATGTCATTATATGTTTTGATAAGTATGACATGCTATGTTATGTAATTTTTTTAGTCATTACGTATATTCGCAATAGATCTTCCATTATGAACAATCTATCAACAAACAGAATTTAAAATTATAATGGACAATCTATCAACAAATAAAATTCAAAATCATACGACTCTAAACAGTCTGTTACCACCATTCTCTCAGCCCACATGTTCACAATGATATGCACCTTGTCGCTATTAAAGGCAGATCCATTCAATCCGAGATAGTCACTCAACAGACTATATTCATACTTTCACACTTTGATTTTATTGTGCACCTCTTTATTAGTTATCCTAATGTAAGGTAGCTCATTCCTGATTAGGTTTGCACACTTGCCGTTGAGGCCATTTCGAATTCTGTCGTACATCTCCCCCCCTTTCATTCGTGCTTTCATCGAAGAAATTAAAGCCTCCTACTTAGGTTTGCTAAAATATAGTCTGTGTTGCATATATATGTTTGGGATTAAACTATTGTCACCGTCAGATGTCCTAATTAGCATATATGTGGGGTTAAAAGTTTCATGTGCCCACATGAATATGGTGTTGCATCCTCTATAATTTTCATTGAAACTTTTTTCTTACATACATTTATTTTTGGTCTGATATCTGCATACATGATCATTAGTACACTTTTCGTGCATTTCTTGCGTGCGAAATATCAATTCTCATATTTTTGGACCTCTTTTTTCCCTCTGGGTTATACATTCTGGAAGACATGTCCAACTTCAAACAATCTCAACCTAATCAACACTCATAGTAGTTCTGTCTCATTAATGGGAGATGGTGGGGAGCAATAAATTTGGAAAGTGCTGTAATTATTTTATTTAATAATATTGTAAAATGGTCCACAATCAGACCATAAACAAACTATTTACAAATTTTCAAAAAACATAAAGGGTTCGTTTGATGACACAATGGACGTTGGATAACCCGGATTTCTACCACGCTATACCATGTGTGAAAGTTGCTATCCTGTTTAAAAAGATTATTACTCCTAATTCATTCTTCAACTTTTCATAACCCAATAAATACACTCAATACACACGTTGGATAACGCGAGTTCAAATTTACTCAACGACATGATTTAACATCTTACCGTAGTTTGTAAGCTATTGCAGCATAAGATTGAGTTTAGCTATTTTATCAAAAACAAACAAACAAACAAACAAATAAAACTACACTTTTATAATGTGCGAGTTAAATTGTCCAACATTTTTCTTCTTGTAGACGGGAGGTTTTGCATTTGAAGTTTGAAATTGTAAAAGGTTGACCGGTTTATTAATTATTTATTAATAAATAAAACAGAAGTACAGAACAGATGGAATACGATTTCACAGAGATGAAAAGGTGGTAAAAGCGGGTTGGATGGGGTGTCATGAGTGCGACTCATCACTCGACAAAAGGAAGGAGGGCTGTAAAATTTATTTAATTTATTTATTCAACTTCTTGGAAAAGCCAATAAAAAACATATATGCTTTATCTAAATAGGGTTTATGGGGTTATGTGGAAATAAAATTTTAAACTGAAGTTTTTTTTTTTTGAAAAATATTCCAATCCTGGATCCTATGTCGTAATCCGGATATAAATACTTTATAGAATGTTATTGAACACAATTTATAGACACTAGTATTTGTTGACATTTCGTTGGGACAACAACCGCAATAACTGATTCGGTAAGCATATAAATTATAACATATATATAGAGTCTAGTTCTTATCGACAGTTTTACTATGGTCAGTTTTTTCAATTCGTATACAATTTTTTCGTAGCATCATCCATTTTCGAAATTAGTTGCACCATTGGAAAGCTTATACATTGTAGATGAAAAACCTCATGCTTTGGTCCGGTTTCGGGCGACGAAGTCGCCGGAAATTTCTAAAACTCTATTTAGGACTACTTAACCCAAGGGGATTTATAACCCTCCGTTAAACGGTGATAACG
>JAOYMZ010046489.1:0-30791 GCA_025802335.1 Pinguicula primuliflora | reverse complement strand
CCTCTAGGCGGTGCAACAGTACCACTAGGCGGTGCAATAGCAACACTAGGCGGTGCAGCTGGTGGAGGACTCGCTGCACGTACAGGAGGAGCATCGGCCACAACAGGGGCTGCATCCTGAGGCGGGGGATCTACATCCTCCACAACCGCCGCCGTCGCCGGTCCACTCCCAAACATGGGTGGCATCCAGTTTGGAAAATCATTTCCACTTGCTTGCACATTGCCCGCCGTAAAACCCATCGGAAAGACCCCCCAACAGCAATAATAAGCCTCTTTCCCCGGAACCATAGGAGGCATTGACAGAATCTCTGAAGCCGTGAACGATCTCTTGCAATTCTCACACCTCAGGCAACAACCTTCGTAAACCCTCGAATATTCGTGCAGACTGTAACAATAAGGGCACGTGGTCCAGAAACTCTGCAGAGGCTCGGAATTGACGCCGGCATCTTGCGTTTGGGCTCGTGTTCCGACGCCGGCGGAGGCGTCGGTCTCACCGTCGTCGAATTCGGAGCTGCCTTTGCCTCGGGGGCTGCGGCGGACTGGCAATTTTTCATGCGACTGCTGCTTCATTACTTGCTTCTTTTGCTTTTTCGTCGGCGCGAACAGATCTACCTTCGTGAACCGCGCGACGAACTCGTTGTCGTAGGTCGATTTCTTGGCCGGATCTGACAGTACCGCCAAGGCATCGGCTACGAGAGCAAAAGCCGAGTCCGATAAGGGGAATTTGTTCTTGTCCGGGTGGAGGAGTAGGGCCAGACGCCGGTACTGCTTCCTGATCAGCTCCGTATCACCGGTTCTTTGAGGTACTTGGAGAATCGAGTACCAATCAGGCTTGTTGTTCGCGAGCTTCTTGCTCTCGGCAGCGAGATGGACCTCCGCCACCGCCCGGATCTGCTCCGATCCTTCGAGGAGCGGCTCCGTCTCCTGCGCCAAAATGGCGAAATCTCTGCTGCCGTTGAAATCTCTCGTCCGTAGGAGTTTCTCGGCGATGCCGAGAAGCCGCTCGGCTTCGGCTCGACTGGCCATCTATCCGACACTAAAATGCGAGATTGAACCTACACACTGTTTTATGTATCCTGCGAATCGGGCCGGGTCTGGTGAACATGATTGGTGGTTAAGAACGGGCTGTTTCGGGCCGATAGTTGCTGAATTTTCGGCCCGAATACTGTCCCAGGCCCATTGCATCCATTGCCGTCTGCCGAGCAAAATGGGTTCCGACGCGACAAATCCAGATCCAGCGGTCTTCTTCTTCATCTAGGGTTTCGCCGAGCGATTTCGGATTTCTCCCAGAGAATTCAGACCTCCCTTCCTCACCAGGTTAGTTGTGGCTACTTTTGGCTGATTACGGCTCGAATCCGTGCTGCTAAATCCGTAAATTGTCAGGATTTTTTTTTGCTTACAGTACTCCAATGATAACCTTGGTTTGGAATCCATTTTTATTCCTGAATTTTGAGGGAGACGGTGGAGATTGAGGGATGAATCTGAATTCTGAAATGATTGAAAAGAGCCTTATGGGTTGTTTCATTTTGGCTTCTATATGCGATAAATCAAGGATTCTTTTCTTGCTGATATTTTTTCAATGACCAGATTGATAGTCATCGAGATTAATCACTTTGGTTATGTTATGTTTAAGCTGCTCTGTTTTCAAGACTCCGTTGTTTCTAAAATCTAGGATCTCCATTTTCCTTTGAACAGATGGATGATGCGAACAGTGGAACTGAACTTGACAATGTTTACATTTCCGAAGGCAGCATCCTTGAAAAGAGGAAAAGAGATGGGAAAATAAGATCTAAGGTGTGGGATCACTTTTCAAAGATTGTGTTGGAGGATGGTAGCACTGACAAATGCAAATGCAACCACTGTCACAAGCTATTTTCATGCAAAAGCAAGAGTGGCACAGCCCATCTACTTCGCCATATAACTGCAACCTGTCCCGCTTTCAGGATAGGCGACAACAATGGGGGAATGGAAGTAGCACTTTATAGACCTAGGGATGCTGGAACAAGCAATGACCTTCTTCCTTCATGGGGAAAGATTCACCGGAAATCTGCTGGCCATTCGCATCTTAAAGGCGAGTCATGGGTGAATGAGTTCAAAAGTTGTGTAGCCAAGCTTGTTGAACTCGCCGATGGAAAGATCCCAGTGGGATCATTTCAGGCAATGCCTTTCAGTGCTCCTACTGATTACTCGATTTCAGCTGCTCTCAGGTGCTTGAACGAAATGGACGATATACCCCAGACGAGCGATATGTATTTAGATGCATTTGAGTTTCTGCAAGATGCTGCACAAAGAGAGTGCTTTATCTCTTTGCCACCTGAACCTCGCAGGAGATGGCTGCAAAGGGTCCTCCACAAGCATTTTCCATTGCGTTACAGTTCGAACGTGTAAAGGAACTCTAGTATGGTTTTGCTGGATGAGCACTCTCAAGAGCATCCAAGTTAAAGAGGGCTGAAGAAATGTGTATTTGACTGGTTGTGAGGTGGTTGTACTTGTAATATCATAAGGCAAGGGTAATATTGGTTCTCTTAGATTGCAGGCCTGTTAGATTGATTCTATTCTCCCTGAAGACGATGAAAATGTATATTGGACTATTTGTTCTTCAACAGGATGCTCCGCCATTTGAGCTGATGACTAGTAAGTAAACTAAATAGAGATATATGATAAAGTAGACCCAATCGGTTTTAAAATGCTCATAGATTAGTTATATATTTTGTATTTTACTGTTTTAATGTATGAATCGGTTGCTGTTCCATTTTTTTTCCGCGGCAAATATACAATTCGAATTTGATCACGGGTTTTAATTTAGGCAATCTTCAGCAATGAGTACTGAAGGATTTTTTTGATAAGTGAGTACTTTGAAGGATTTTTTTGGTAAGTGAGTACTTTGAAGGATTGAATGAGTAATGTTGCTCCTTATATTTTATGACTTGGTATTTTTTTTTGCGTACTTCAAGGTATCCTCCAGCCGACAGCCCGGAGATTAATCTTCCGTCCCTCGGTCAGAACACTAATCTTCCGACTGGCCAAATATTTTTCTCCATTCACATGGGTGGGAATCGAACTTCCAACCTCATGCTTAAGGGATGAGGTGCTGAACCACCACACCAAACATGTTGGTTTATGACTTGGTATTTGAATTAGAGGATAAATATGAAGATGTACATGCCCATAACGGAAAATGCTAAATGTACCCTATAATTTGACCATATTACTAAATCCTATGATGTGGCAAAAATCAAAACCACACTTTTTATTGCTTATCTTTTAATCATTTTTTGATGTGTGATTGTAATTGTTGTCACATATATGCATTTATTAAGTATGTCAAATAAGAACGGTACATATAGCATTGTTCTAAAATAACACCGAAAAAGGAGAGCGATGTTATGAGTACATAACATGTAGAATTTTATTTGGTGGTTTCTCTTTATTGAGAATGATATTCATTTGAATATGCAAAACAAATATTATTTGATTTCCATGTTGAAAAGAAAAAGAGTATAAAATATTTGCCAGATCCACTTGGTTCTAAAACTTAAAGCCCTAGGATTCTCGTCTGAGTTGAGGTTTTACGATGGCAGCTCGATGTCTTCTTCAGTCTATCGCCGTCGGCAGGAAATTTCTATTCACCACCGTCTCTCGGTCGTACGTGACGGCCTCCTTGCTACCAAATACTTCGTGTATGTTGCGTATCCGGCCTCTTGCGTCTGCATCTTGCGGTTCATACTTCCGGGGCCTCGCTCCGGCTTTATCCGTGAGAGGCTTCGCGACCAGACATACTTCGTCGTCTCTTAATGATCCAAACCCTAACTGGTCAAATCGGCCCCCGAAGGAGACGATTTTGCTCGATGGATGTGATTTCGAGCACTGGCTTGTTGTGGTGGATAAGCCCGAGGGTGAGCCAACTAGAGATGAAATTATCGATAGCTACATCAAAACCCTAGCTACTGTTGTTGGAAGGTTCGATTTTTTGGTTTACATTCGGCTTTCACCCTAGTGATGATATATTTTTCGTTTTTCATTTGTTGTAAATTTATTCATGAGAGATCTGTTAGATTCAGTGGCGGATTGCGTTTCACATAGGTGTATGTATCCTCAGAGTATCCCAGGACTAATTAGGGGTGCGATGGGGTTGCAAGTCCAATTATAAAAAAATTTTAGAGGGTGCGGCCCACCCCACTAAAGGGTCCGCCACTGGTTAGATTTATCTTCTAAAATTTGAGAACACAAAATTTACTAGAAACGCTGGTCCAGGATTGTTATTCTTTTCCTTATGGGATTAGATTATAAGAAAAGTTAACTCTCCGTGCATTACTAACTCTATGCTTTTGTTTGTGCTTTTGTGATTCGTAAATGCTTGAAATCTATAGTGAGGAGGAAGCAAGGATGAAAATCTATTCTGTCTCAACAAAGCATTACTTTGCATTTGGAGCACTTGTGTCCGAAGAAGTTTCTTACAAATTAAAAGGTGGATTGCCTTTCATAAATAAGTCTATTTGATGAGAACACGACGGTACTTTTTATTTAATCTATCTTGCTGTGCAGAAATTCCAGGCGTTAGATGGGTCCTTCCGGACTCATACTTGCATGTTAAGGAAAAGGACTATGGCGGTATGCCTTTACTTTTGGATTTGATAAGTTCTTGTTTTTTTAAAATCAAGGTTTACGAAGCAGTTTCGGTTCTTGCCTACATTCAAGTTTGTTGGGTTGGCTGAATTTCTTCTATTAATTAAACGAATGATGTCCATTTGATGTGTAGTTATCACATTTTATTTCTGTATCTTCCTTATCTGCAAATCTCAGTCGACTCAAGTCCAATTATATACCCTTCTAAACAGCAACAGCCAACAGAGAAGTTCCAGGGGCATTTGTAATTTTTGGACACTAAGAATATATTAGAATTTTAGTTAGACCTTTTGTTGTAATGAAATTTGTACTCAATACTTATCTATTCGTTCTTACTGTTCTAGCTTAATGGATATTTTCCATCTTTTTTCGCAGGTGAGCCTTTTATAAATGGCCAGGCTGTCCCATATGATCCTAAGTATCATGAGGAATGGGTGAGGAACAATGCCCGGGCTAATGAGAGGAATAGGCGAAATGATAGACCAAGAAACTTCGACAGATCTCGTAATTTTGAGAGGAGAAGAGAGAACTATGGCCATCAACAACCTATTATGTCAGGGCCAACACCCGGTGGCACTAACGCTGCTCCAATGGGAGGGCAATCCATTAGCGGCCCTAATACGACTCCAGCAGCTGGGTTCTCACATGCGCCACCACAGCCCAACCATCCCAATGCTTATCCTCCACAACATAATCCTTCTAATCCAGGGCAGGCGAACATGGGATGGCAGCCGAGTTATGGACAGAATGTGGCTCAGCCGCCTAATGCTCCTAACCATGGACCAATGCAGCCAAACCTAGGTGGGCAGGGGAATTATGGGAACAATGTCTCACCACCACCAAATGCTCCTAACCATGGACCAATGCAGCCAAACTTTGGAGGGCAGGGGAATTATGGGAACAACGTCTCACCACCACCAAATGCTCCTAACCATGGGCCCGGGCAGCCAGACTTCGGAGGACAGCAGAATTATGGTGGTGGTAACCCTGGATACATGAGAGGGCCTCCTAATAATGGACCATATCATTCAGGTCCCAGTGGTGGTGGAGCACCATATCCGCAAGGTCCAGGCCAAAATCAGAACGGGTTTGCCCCGAGGTTTGAGCCTAGTCAAGGACAATATCAGAATACTAACCAGGGTCCTAATCAAACTAGCTTCAGTCAACTGTCGGGATCTGAACAGACTGTGTCGTTGGGCAACCAGGGACTGAATCAACAGCATGGCCATGCTCCTAATGTTTCGGGTGCGAACCAGCCTAATAGTCAGAATATTCCTGGAAGGGATATGCCACCAAGGTACTGATCTGTGCGGCTGGGATGATGTGTGCCATGTTTACTCGTGGAGAAACCCCGAGATCAAAATTGCTGAGAGCCTCCAAGCTTACTGATGTGTGCAACTTAAATGATTTATATCATGTTTTTTGTTCACGGCGCTGCACTATATTGAGGACTCTTGTACGTACGTTGTTTTTGGACCTTGTCATGGATCTAAACTTTGATTATAGGAACGTTTCTGCATGTTTCATTTGCTGTAAAGGAATAATTGTACGTAGCAAGGCTTGTGTTGTTCGTCACCCTACCATGGAAACTGTTATATTTTTTGCTTTGTTCGAAAAATAGATCGTGTAGTGTGCTTAGGTGTCAGTATATTGTACTCTACTTTGCCCGAATTACCTTTTAGGCCGCTCAAAAGACCGCTTAAACGGGCGACTAGGCCGTTTAGGTGTTGAATGGGTCCTGTGATCCGCCTAGCGCTTTCTCCAAGACTGATCTTTGAAACCCCCTTCAAACCACTATCAACTGGTCTTACTTCCTAAGAATGAAGCAGATTGATTAGCATCTACGAATACTTATTTCCTGAATTGCTGATAATATAAAACATCATTGGTAAACATGTGAAGGATCATTCTTCATTTCAAATTAGGGACAAGCTCTTGAAGATTCCTCTAGATAAAGCCGGTTAACTAGTACATCCTGTAGGGAACAATCAACAAGATCACATGTAAGTAAATTTACAATCTTTTTTTGTTGCACAGGCGACGCTTACACGACACATCAGCAACTGTCAAGTGTCTGTTCTGCTCGCCTGTTCTTCGTGACATGTATCTGATCTGCTAGAGAAATCTGATTCTGCAAACGCTCCTCCGTCACTAACTCCATGTCAAAGTGTTCCCAGGGTCTCTGATGCTGGCTGCTCACTCGAATAATTCTCGATATTTTCCTGTGAATCTGCTCGTGTAGTAAATAATAAGTACCACTGGCCAAGCAACAAACAATATGGGGAAATGCAGATTCAGCCAATGTCATAGCAGGACGTCTGTCGGGGCTGACAAAAGCGGTATAGTATTTACGAATAGAAAATCAGCACATGAAGAAACGGATGCCTAGAAACTATCATATACTTTTACTGAGTAAGTTTCAGGTGCCGAACAATATGTACCGAATTCTAATCATGATTGTCGCAATTCTGATCAATCACTCATGATTAGAATTCGGCACATCACTCATTTATTCGACACCTAACATTCGGCAACTGAAGTTTTCTCTACTTTTACTAGGCCAACGAGTTTTCTTACAATTGTCAGGTGAAAAAAGACCTGCAAGAAACTCAGATTATAAGCCATACGTGCTGTTTTCTGAAATGTTTCAGAATCCACGCTCAAAACAGTTGCAGGATAATTAGATTATGCTGCACCAGAATTTAGCATCGGATTGAAACCTGTATTTATTTCTATGATATCATATCATCAGTCCGGATTTGCATTATACATATAAATTTAAGCTAATATATCATCAAAGAAACTGCACTTGATTGATAAAAAAGCAGGCTTACTCTTATTAGTCTTTCCTTGAGTTTCATCTTCTCCAATTCAGCCAACTCTACTTTTTTGGCATCTGCATCCGCTGCTCTCTCAGCTCGTCGGCGAGCCACTTCTTTTGCCTTAACTTCTGCATCCCGCTGTTTCAGTAAGAGGGACATTTCTTTTCTAAGTATTGCATAGGTGTTCCATTCTAGTTCTTCCTGATCACTCCCTCCTCTCCTAGCAGCTTCTGCAATACTCCCAGCCCATGATTGCAGGAATTTTTCCCTTGGTCTTTTCCATATTAAGCGTTTCGCCCACAAGTTATTTACAGAATTACCTATTCTTGCCTTAGTCTGGATACTTCAAGAAGAGCAAAAGCCAGAGATGATTAAACTTAACACCAATGTGAAGAATCACGGTGACTAAATAACATCAACCACAGATTCGTGAAGGCTGTTCCGGCATATATCATCAGAAAATTATATTTAAATCTACATGCTTGCGGTTGATAGACAATTTTGTGTCCTAGAATAGTCTGCAGTGAACTTCTTCAGGTGATTGTAATAATTGGTTCTTCAATAAGGAGACCGAAAAAGTAGGAAATTACCTGAGAGAACGGGGAGCATCAGCCATTTTCTTTCTCACCTACATAAAAGTTGCAAGCATAGTCATAAAAAATGACAAAGCACAAGTGACACAAAAAAAGAAAGAGCAAACTGTTACGATCCTTGGAACGAAACGAGTAGAATCCGTGAGTAAGGCTCGTTGGTAGGAGAGAGGCCTAAATCCTAAGACAACTTGGGTAGAGTCTCCAATCCCATTTACGGCTAACAAACTAAGAACTACAACTAGTGAAGAATAACTTCATTTCATTCATAGATTTCCCGATTTGTACAAGACTTGCTCCCCTTTTATAAGAGCTAAAAGGTTGAATAAAACTGACGGAACTAAATGAAAGAGAGTGGTTGGTTTCCATGATCTAGCACTAACTCCATGTCGTGGATAGCTGGGAGGAACTAGTGGGAGCAGCTTCTTCACATTTTGCAATCCTCAATCCCCACTTCCTTTGCTCACGTGTGGAGTGGTGTCCTAGAGTCCCAACAGGTTCATAACACAAACAACTTAGAAGCAGTGGATTATCCTTCATAAAGACGTCAACAGAAGCATCACTAAACAGTAAACCAGTCAAAGGACAACCACTCAGAGCTCGGTAGTACTACTAGAATGGAATAGAAAAATCGTGAATTCTAAGCTGCCCAATTCATTATTAAGGTAAACACGTAAACCAAAATAGAACAAATCCTTACATGACTTCACCTTGGGATCCTTCAGGGCTTCTTTTGTGTTCTGTCTGATCCTTGCACGTGTTTCTGCAAGAGCTGTTACAAAAGTTATACTTTGCAGAACTTGAAACAATAGGTCCTGAGAACGGGTAAACCACAGTAATTGTTACCTTCACTATGTCTACGCCCTTTGTTCCATGGCACCCTACCTTTGTTCCCATGATAAACTTTCTTTAGTGGAGTTTCCTCATTTTCCCCATTGCCAATAGTTACCAGGAGTTTCAAATGGCTGTGTACTAGTACCTTTGCAGTTAAATTTGATTCCCCCACTATGCCATACTTTAATTTTACTTTGCAAGAATCCAGTGCATGCGGCATACGGCACAAATAAATAACCTTTCGTGTTGATCCATAAGACCTGAAAAGGCCAATCCCAACTGAAATGCGGGGAGCAAAATTCTTCACAGCATATCCCACGGAAGCTGGACACACAGTCTGTTCAACAGGATAACAAAAATAGCGCAGAAGTGTTCTAGGAAGGTGAGAATCAGGTAACTTACTGCAAGAATCGATAATAGACCATCATCATTCTCCTGCATTAGCTAAAAGGAAAACAGTCCAAATTCTCGATCTAGTCTAATCACCACAATGTGCACCAATGAATCAAGAAAATTCGTCAAACATCGGACAAAAACAGAAGCCAGCATTTTTAGCATAAAGACTAAATTTTGGAATCGACAGAGGCACCAGGAAAGTAGGATACAAACTATATAACCCCCAAGTCCCCAACCACCATGAAAAACATGGTTTTGAGGCCTTGTTGAATTTCTCCATCCAAATTAACAAAAATTCTGCACCCCCACGCCCAAAGTTGTTATTCATCATACATGAAGAATCAAAAATTCACACTCCAGCTCCACAAGCATTATCATCGAGCACTTCTAGCAAAACGTAGCACAATTTACCAAAAATTCTAAATTTAAATACATCAGTATATCTGCTACATTACGAAAGTTACAAGGCAAACGTACAATGTATAGGAGAGCATTGCAGAATGCCGGAGTCTACCGCCGGAAGGTTAGCAACCCATACAAATTCTCTCTGGCTTTCGTTACTAAAAGGAAGAGGAACGCATCCTGAATCCTGATCCAGTATTAGCCACCTTCTAATGGGCTAACATTTATTATACTAAGCTGGGCTGGGCTTAGTTTATTTGCCCAATAAAATATGACCCAATCTGGGCGACAGCACATTAACTCAGCAGTCAGCTCCCTTGGTTCGTCTCTGTCTTTCCATTTTTAGCTTTTTTGAATTAGGGTTTTACACTATTTATCACTGCATCTGATCGCCGAATGGACCCTCTCAAGAAGCGGAAAATGGACGAGAATGGGGTTGCAAAGGTGGATTCCGATGGCATTACCATGCTCACTCTGGAAGATTCCCGCAAAATCTTGGAGAGCTTCACTCACGATCAGCTTTTGAGCATTGTCCAGAACGCACTCCTCCGTCACCCGGATGTACTCGACGCCGTGCGATCGTTTTCGGGCCGGGATACCACTCAGAGAAAGCTTTTCATTCGCGGTTTGGGATGGGAAACTACAACAGAAAAGCTGCGGGCGATTTTCTCGAGCTACGGTGAGCTGGACGAGGCTGTGGTCATCTTGGATAAGGTCACTGGTAAGTCTAAAGGTTATGGCTTTGTCACTTTTAGACACATTGATGGTGCAATCATGGCTCTGAAGGAACCAAGCAAAAAGATTGATGGAAGGATGACGGTTACGCAGCTTGCTGCCGCTGGGATATCAGGCAGCGGGGTTCCTGGTAGTGGTGGTGTTGGAGGGGTGAATAATGTGGCGGTGGACGTATCAATGAGGAAGATTTATGTGTCCAATGTCCCTTACGACATGCCCGCTGAAAGACTTCTTCAGCACTTTTCCATGTATGGGGAGATTGAGGAGGGTCCGCTAGGGTTTGATAAGGCTACTGGGAAATCCAAGGGGTTTGCCTTGTTCGTATATAAAACTGCAGAGGCCGCCAGCGCATCATTAGTGGATTCAATTAAGAATATTGATGGACACCAAATGAATTGTAAGCTGGCGATTGATGGGAAAAGGGGGAAGCCTAATGCAGTTGGGGCGGGAGGATCTGTTATTGCACCTGGAGTTAATCAGGTCAATGGTGATGGCTCGGGAACCCCTATGCTGGGTGGGCAGTATAGTGTGACAGGTACGGCTGTTGGTGGTCATTATGGTGGTTATCAAGGTGGATTAGGTACGGCTGTTGGTGGTGGGGGATCATCATCTGTTGCAAGCCAAACCTCAGGGTTGAATTTGGGTAATAGTGGTGGCTTCGCTGGACCATATGCTGGTGGTTCTCATTTTGCTGGGCCCATTGGTACTGGGTATGCTGGATTAGGAGGTGCTGGTGGCTCATTTGGCGGCCCTATAAGTGGATTGGGCTCTCTTTCAGGACTGGTAAGTGGTGCAGGTGGTGGATTGGCTGGGTTTAGAGCTGGATTGGGTAGTGCTGGTGGTGGTGGTGCAACTGGTGGGACCGCAGGTCGTGGGTCATCTGTGTATGGTTTGCCAAATAGTTCTGCTGCAATGATTTCTGGAGATTATCCACATTACAGCTCAGCTAGCGGGTATCAGGGGCATCCTAGTCAACCAAAGGGACCATCGTCAAACTCTAGAATTCGGCCTGGCGGAGCTTACCAGGGGATGCCTCCTTACTACTGAGGTAATTTCCTGTACAAAATATATATGCGTTTCGATTGTCAAAGTGGTTCAGTTTTTTGTATCTGCATATTTCATTTCATTCTTTCTTCGTCATGTCACTGTTTACGCATGGATTTTAATGCTTCTGGTAGTCTTAGACTTGTTGCTACGCCAATTTGTTAGCCTCGTTATTTTTTCTGTGGCTATTCATTTAATACTTCTAAAAAATCTGTTCTCGACTGGTTTATATGATCTATCTCAACTTTTCTCATCATCAATGGATTTTACAATTTCAGATGCACAATTATTGTCCCTTGTGTTGACATTGTTGACTTGTTGTGGATTTATATTCTCTCCATATTTTTGTAGCCAAGTCAAAGTGATATGCTCTCTCCCTATGTTTATTGGTGTAAATGGAAATCTTCACTTTGTGGGTTGCGCAGTAATTACTTTTAAGCTGCACTGTAGATTGTTGTCTTGTAGTGTGTATTTTGCTGCTTCCGTCATAGTTCTATATTTGCCAAAACAAAACAGGTATAACTCCTTTTCCTATTATGTTCCTCCTCCTTTCTCTTACTTGATTTCTCATTTGATTTTCTGTGCATATTCAATGCTGTTACAATTTTTATGGGGTTTGTATGTCTTAATATGCCGTAGATGATTGTATATGGACAAAACTTTTTCGTGTTGAATTCGCCCAGCATGTACGTCATACCCAGTGCTTATGTTATTGTGAAATTTCTCTGTGTACTCTGCTCCGGCTTAAAATATGCATTTTACTTGATCACTAAGAAACACATAACATTCTGGCGAGTACTTGTATGGGATAGATGGATTTAATACTTGGAATACTGCTTTGAAGATATTTTTTCTTGCATTATTGTTTGATTTATTTAAGTACATTCGAAAATTCATTTCGTGTGCTTTTTATCTTGTTGTTTAAGACATTATGTTTTGTTATTACTTACTGGTTTACTTAATTTCTGGAACCAGTTTATGGTTTGTTTCTTAATGATATGTTGAGCTGTGGAAGAGGTGTTTGATTCAGGTTTATGGCTAGCTTGCCACTGCAGTAGCCTTAGTCTTTTCTGGTGGCTTTGCAGGCAGTGTGAACTCTGGCTTGATGATTTTGTTATGTTGTGTATTTGGCCTCTTCACTTCTTCTACACCATCTGATGTGATCACCTCTGACAGCTCGTATTAATGTGAGTTGGACTGCGTTCTGAAAAATGCTAAAAGATTGTATATGGGGCTTGCAGGAAGAGAGTAGAGTAGTGTGCGACTTTTGCTCTAATGTGACCTTTGGTTGTTCATATGAACCTCAGCTGGACTTTCATATACCTTCAGTCTTTCCATGTATTTGATATGATTTTTGACCTGATCATTTATGATGGTGGGTTTAGCAGTATAGTTCACTTCATACACTAAGTTAGCGTTGTGTTTGGTGGCCTCCATATTTACTCTAACTGTCCTGTTTATCTTTTGACTGAAGAATTGCATCGCGGCACATTAACATGTGTATTATCTAACTCGAGTGTGTACCTTCTTTGCCTAAAGGATTTGAATGCCCGTGTGTGGAATCACATGAGTAGTGTTGGTGTTGGATGTTCCATTTTCTATTATTTCTAATAAGCATTTTTTTCATTTCCAATTATTGAACTAAATTAATCATGTGGATTGTGGACTACTTATATTACATATAATTTTCTCTGCACAATCAAACTTAGTATGGTCCTTCTTCTTACTTCCTTTGCTTCTTTCCTTATTTCCTTCTTTTTTTTTCTCTTTTTTCTAAAGAGAATCGATAGTGGGTCTCCACTTGCCCCCTCATGATTCGAACTCTCAACCTATTTGATCTAAGGTGAAGCGTCTTACCAACTAAGCTGTTCGTTGTCTTTCTTCTTTCTTTCTTTCGTGCTTGTTTTAGCTTCAATAACTTTGAACTCTTTGAACCATCAAATGCTAAATACGTTGGATAAAAAACACTAGGAAGTGTGAGGTGGCTACCCAACAAGTTTTTTTTTTGATAGGTGGCTACCCAACAAGGTAGTCACTCATTATATATAAGGCATATTTAACTGCTTAAGCAGGAGAGAGAATCTTTGCGCTCATAGTTATTAAAGTTGGACTTTTAGGCAATTACTTCGTTGAGTATTAAGTGTTTTTGTATATGCTTATTTTTTCCTTCAAAAGTTCTTCTGCTTTACTGTTAGCCTAGTTGTGATTTACTTTTTTCTTAATCTTGTAACTTACACGCTACATGGAATCCCTGGAAAAGCCAGCTAGGTTCATGCTTATTTTTGTATTGAGAGTTAAGGTTTGGCATTAAGTTTAAGAACAAATCCCCACTTTCAAATCATTCTTTGTACCCTAAAAATGTTTCACCTATTGCCCGCTACATATAAAGCAATCTTTATCACCAACTTCCACAAGCATATATTTTTGTGCTGCAAATGACATTTAGGGCTTAACAATCGTTTGCTTTGCTTCATTAATGTGGGGCACAGCAAACGTCGTTTGCTTTGCTTCATTAATGTTTAATAATTGAAGCTATTTTCTTCATTAATGTCGTTTGTTTTGCTTCATTATGGTGCTGCTAATCTCCTTTTTTCTTACTTTTTGCTCCTAGCGGGATCTATTCTTATGATGAATACTGAAATTTGCACCCAATAATAACTTTTTTTTTGTCTGCAAACCTTAATTTTGTTTTGTAGGTAAAATTTTGTAGTTATACTTTCATAAAAAGAAATCAAGTCTCTGCAAACCTTAATTATCTCCTCTACAAATCGAAGTGTTTTGATGCTAAGCTCCTTAATTTCTCATTAAGGAAGCATCACAAATAATATTTGTTGTGACGTGCCACATACTTGATCAATATTTGTGTAAGAGGGTAGAAATGAATGCTTTTTTATGCAGAGGGAGCCAGTGAATTTTTTTGTTAGGAATAAGTAAGCACCACAAAACGATGTCGTTTTATATAAAAAACACTTTATGGTCGTTTTTTGCAGGAGGTTTGCAAAGGAAAATTTGTCCTTCCCCACTATTATACTCAAATTTGCACAAAATGCTCCATTTGTATTCTTAGACATCGCTAATTTTTATAATATTGATGCAATATTACCATGTGCTTTGTTGCCTCCGGCTAAATTGATTAGTAGTAGTTCCCATAGTCACTAATGCAGGTTGTTCTAATATAAACATCATTATGATCTTATGGCACTAACTATTGAATGAAAATTGCTTCGTGAGAAGAACAATTTGCTGCATGCATTTTTCTTCGTTTTAATTACTTTGTCGTGTATAATATTTTCCGTATACTTTCTTGCCACAGTTCCTTGATGTATTCTCATATACTAGTTGTAACTTTTGCTTGTGTTCGAATTTAGTGCATATCGGGCATTCTAACCCGATTATTCAAAAAGCCCTGTTTTGCTCATTTTAAGATATTATGAAAATCTGTTCGCATCAAGACTTTTGATCCCCCACCCTTGTCTTAGTTATCGAGCATCTTTGTCGTTCTGTGGTAATTGGCTTCCTGTCCCATATAATTATTTGTAGACCGGATATCCGTCTACAGAGCTTCGCCTATAGAATGAGCACACCATCTTTTCCTTTCCGGATGAAAAGGCTCGCGCTCAGCCCAAGCTTGAAGCCTTGCTGTTTTCTTTTGGTTTTGTGTATGGTTTGCAACATCAACCTGCTATGCATTTTCGCTTGTCTTGCTTATGATTTCCAACATTCTAAACTTGTGTCTTCATTTACCTCTGGCTCTTGTCTATTATGTTTATCCTTCGACTTCGTCTTGTCTGTCATACCTTTTGAAATCCAAGGTCCTCTACAATCTGCCGTAATATTTTGGTCTTGTATACGCATTTCTTTGCTTAAAAAGTCTTTCATATAATTTTATGTCAATGGACCATTTTATGAACTGGGTTAACCATCGATTCTATTCTGAGTCCAGTGTTGCAGTTTGCCATTGAATTGAAACCAATTTGTCTTTGATGGATGCTTTCTTTTCAAATACCCTTGAATGGATTTTCAGTATCAAGATTGACTCATTGTTCTACCTGTCGTGCTGCTTGCTTGGAGAGCTTTATATGCACAACTCTTGTGTGCACAATCATGTACAAATTTTGCGTGATACCATCCGTTTTTGAAATTGGGCGTACTTTTAGAAAGCTTATATACAGGAGATGAAGAGCCCCATATTCCGGCACAGTCCCGGCGACGAAAAAACTCTATTAAGGATGATTTAACCCAAGAGGAGAGAGATTTAGAAATTTTCGGTGACGAAGTTCTCGGGACTGTGTCGGAACATGGAGCTTTCCATCAACTATATATAAGTTTTTCAATTGTAGGATCAATTTCGAAAATGGTTAGCATATATGAAGATTTCCCCCTCATCATATTCGATAAATATTTTAATTTTAACCCTATATTTGGGAATCGTTACTGGCTTTCCCTCGCCGGTGCTGCTATTTTTGCAACCGTTTGTGTCCTGTTTGCATGTCATACCACTATTCTAATTTTTTGTTATTTAATTCCCTGCTTGCTGCATACCTCTTCATGCCTTAAGAACTGTTCAGGAAATTCAAGATTTGTTGTAGTTTGTTTGAGATGTAGCAACTGTTGTGTTTGGAGAATTGTTAGCATATTTGGGATGTGTATATTATTATTATTGGATGTCACAAAAATCAAGGTACAGCTTGGATTCCATTTTGGGCTACTTACATAATTTTGAACAATTTGTTGACCATATTTTCGTTATATTATAATAATGGTAATTGTTTATGTGCATTGATGATTCAAAAGTATGATAGTCTAAAGTATGTGTTATTTTTCAACTATCCCTTAGCAAAGCCAAATGATTCAGATTAGGAACCCACATGGCAAATTATGCACTTACATAGGAAACTTTAGTAAAATGCCAAACTGTCATGCGTGGATCAAAAATCATACAAACAAAAAGTAAAATACACACAATAAAATAAGAGAAATATTAGGTGTATAATTTTTTTTTTTACAAAATTTGTACAAAATAATACAATTAAATTTAATTTCATTTAGATCATATTTTTGAATTATTAATATAATAATCGTATTATTTGTTTGTATGTACAAACTACAAAAACAGTTTGTAATGCTAGCATTTTTGATAAAATAATCTCTACTTACCAAAAAAATGCAATAACGTCTTAAAATACACAATCATTTTAAAATCTTTCATTACAAAACATGTCTTTCATAATTATCTTCGAGCTTGATGAGTTGGAGGTATGGAACTCAATCGTGGTTTTCCCATTGCATGCGTCACGCCTGAAGATGTATAGAGCATCGAGGAAGCATATGGGAGTCGATAGGTAAACCAAATAACCTACAACAATAGCGTGCAAAAGAAGGTTGTGTGTTAAGTTACTTGGCAAGTCAGATGTGAAATCTTTATAAGTGGCTTATCTTTGACGATAAATTTCATTTCCATCATCTCTTAGATAACTTCAACTTCCTAGGACTCAAATTTGCTGAATGGGTAATAGAACCACAACTTTGCATCTTATGAATTTTCGTGAGTTACAGGGATGAACTTTGAAAATAAATTGTATAATTTAATGTTGTTAATTAAATTCAATTATCTCAACCGGTAAGCTGAGCATTTTTCAACATAACGGTAGACCGTTTGATACATAACCAATAAAAAATTAGATGTTATTAAAAATAGAGTATTTCTTTTTTAAAAATAAATAAATAAGATGTTAATAAACTTCCACATCCACCTAGTAAAAAAAAATAGATTATTCTATCCACCACTGTTACGAATTATTCTTATAAGTATCACTTCTCTCCTTTCAGTTGTCACTGCCCCGAATTTCCTCTTTACAACCTCCACTTCGTTTTCGATTCGCGAGTCAGTGAAAAAAATGAGGGCGGCGATGCTGAGATCTATTGTCCGGAGTAGCTACGGATCCTACACTTCCGAGACGGCGTCAGCTTACCTGTCGCGCCGTGGATTTTCTGCGGAGACAGCGCCGGAGCGGAAGGTTACTGTTTTGGGGGCGGCCGGAGGGATCGGACAACCGCTGTCTCTTCTGATGAAGCTCAATCCCCTTGTCTCCAGGCTTTCTCTCTACGATATAGCCGGAACACCGGGCGTTGCTGCTGATGTCGGTCACATCAACACCAGATCTGAGGTTAGATTCGACATAGCAATTGGTGTTCTTCGGTATTTGCATTTTGTTTTGTTGTTGTTTTTCGGTGCAATTTAGGTGCTCTGTTACTTTGTCAAATTATTTGTTTATTTAAAACTTTTTTTAAAAAATCTGGTCAATTTTATTTTATTTTGCTTGATTGCTCTAGTATAAGATTCTAGATACCTTGTTTAAGGATATTCGTTTTGGATCTGTCGAGCTGACTGGCATGCAGAAAGTAAATATGCTGTATGATTCTTTTATGGATCAGTATCTGAAACTTTTGCTTGCTTACGGTGTAGGTTAAGGGCTATGCCGGAGACGACCAGCTGGGGGAGGCACTGGAGGGTTCCGATCTTGTAATAATTCCAGCTGGTGTGCCCAGAAAGCCCGGTATGACACGCGATGATCTATTCAAGATTAACGCCGGGATTGTAAAATCTCTTTGTGAGGCAATTGCCAAGTATTGTCCCAATGTAAAACACCTACCAACTTACCTTTTTTTTAATGGTTATTTCTATTGATAAGGCTAGTGATGATGATGTGAACTTTCGAATGAACTACAGGCTCTTGTCAACATGATTAGCAACCCAGTAAATTCGACAGTTCCAATTGCTGCTGAGGTCTTCAAACTCAAGGGAGTTTATGACGAAAAGAGACTCTTCGGTGTGACAACTCTAGATGTTGTTAGGGCCAAAACCTTCTATGCTGGAAAGGCTAATGTCGATGTAGCCCGTATGATTATCCCTAATGACCCCTGCAATATTTTGCTCTACATATTGCATATCCTATTAATTGTAGATAATGACTGTTACTCTTTTTTGGCAGATGTCAATGTGCCAGTCGTTGGCGGCCATGCTGGAATTACCATTCTCCCCTTGTTTTCGCAAGTAATATAGTGTCCCTTAAATGTTTTTTTACCTTGTAGCATTTATTTATAACGTCGTAGATTTTAATACGATTTATGTATAGTAATTTGATGATTATTCTACATCAGGCCACCCCAAAAGCCAATCTCTCAGACGAACATATTATTGCTCTCACGAAAAGAACTCAAGATGGTGGGACTGAGGTCGTTGAAGCCAAGGCCGGGAAGGGTTCAGCCACACTTTCGATGGCGTAAGCATCACTCTCAAAGTTCTTTTGTGCTCATTTTCTCGTGCTTTTAACTTTAGTTGGAATAAATCTGTAAACAATGTTTTGCTGAAAATATGCTAAACACTGTTAGCCACCAGCTTCGATGGCGTAAGCAAAACTCTCAAAGTTCATTTTCTCTTGCTTTGAACTTTTAGTTGGAATAAATATGTAAAGAATGTTTTGCTGAAAATATGCTAAACACTGTTAGCCACCAGCTCATTGACTCATTCCATGCAAAAAAGAACTAATCAAATACGAAAGGATTCTGTGTTGGGGAAGCAATCTTTGTCCGTGCTGTTCATGCCTGAGTGCATTACTGTTCCATTAAGATCTTTATTGTAGATCGGTGAAATACTTCGATCCTGGACCTATACATTTTTTTTATTTTGTCTATTGAACCACTCGGCTAAGGATTAAACTGGATCTTATAGCCTAATGTCTTGGTGATGGTCATTCTACAGCATCTGGTGTCATTGTAGTTTATGATATATTACAAGGTGGAATCACTTGTTAATAGGATAGAAGCTATCTTTCCGTCTTTTGTAGTATTGCGTAAAATTTCTCTAACATCAAAATAAATATTGCAGTTATGCGGGTGCTTTGTTTGCTGACGCTTGCTTGAAAGGACTAAATGGTGTTCCAGACGTTGTGGAATGCTCTTTCGTCCAGTCTACTATTACCGACCTACCATTTTTTGCATCCAAGGTAACATTAAAAATTGCCGCCATTTGCCATTTGGAAAGTGTCATTGATTATTGAAAAGGTTCCTAAAACCATATAGTTAGGTCGGTGTTGTTGGATCTGCTGATGAGGCAACGTAGTCGGGTTACTTTATGTATTAGAATTAAACCCCTCTTTTCAGTTAGAGACGAAACGAAGCATACCTCCATTGACCCCGCTTATTTGTCATTTTTCGACAATATTGCGCGTATGAAGAGGATGTTAGATAGACTAGAGGTACATCATACCCCTGTGCTTCTTTCGGTGACACTAATCAGTACAACTCCATCGGCAGGTGAGGCTCGGAAAGAATGGAGTGGAAGAAGTCTTGGGTTTAGGCCCTCTATCTGATTTCGAGCAACAGGGACTGGAAGCTCTGAAGCCAGAGTTGAAGAGTTCAATTGAAAAGGGCATTGCTTTCGTACAAGGCAGTTGAAGCAAGGATGCACTGACTTTCGGATACTGATTTTCCTTTTTCTGGCAACAATTTTTGCATTCTATGTTCTATTGTATTCCTCGCTATGGTTTGGGCGGCATAGTGCCTCTCCATGAGATCTAATAATATATCCGAACAGTGAGAACTTTCGGAAGATATAATTCACTGTAGGGAGATATAGTTATCAATAAACAGGAAAATAACGTATGCTACCTATAGTCATTGTTACTGTGGGTCAGTTTTTTCTTAGCACCATTCCAATACGAAGCAAATTGTAAATGTACACATTCAGGAGATCCAATACGAAGCAAATTGGACAGAGGAAATTCAGACGAAGCCTAAATGGCCGAACATCAACTGCACATCATCACTAGTTGAAAGCGCAACGCAAAATTTTAATGGCCCGTCCTCTCCTCCTACTTCTGAAGCTCTCTCTCTCTCTCTCTTTACACACTCTGTGATACAAAATGAAAAATACAGCACAGGTACAACTTTAACTACTACCCCAAACCCATCTTCTGCATCGCCATGCTCGCGCCCGTCTTGGATTTTTACCTCCTGGCAGGATCAAACCTTTTCGGCTACTCGGATGGATGTCGAACAAAAATCCTATATCGAGAGTTCATGGCCATGCCTACATTCCCCCAACATCATCACAACCAAAACAGAGTAGATAACTCTTTCTGGAAAAAAAAAAGAGAAACCCGGAATACTAGAAAATGGAGAGTTCAAGTGATGGCAAGAATGAGGATGTGGAGCCAAGCAAACTCTCCAACGAGAGGCCCTTCCTTCCCAATTTCGCAGCTTCTGGAGTTGTGAAACTCGGGAACCATCATTTGCAGGTGGAGAAGCAACGTGTTCCTGCACACGGTAACAAATCTTTGGTGTGAATCATGCCAAAAGCGCCTGCCTCAAACAAAGAGCAGGAAAAGACGGATTTTCAATGGAGTGTGATGCAATACAATAATGCTCCGAAGTATGTCAACATGATAGAATCTTACATTATTCATCAAGCAATTCTTCTTCGTATTACAAATTCTATTTTCTCGCCCATACACCGTTGATCCTAATTTCACAGTAAATGCAAGGGGATAATGCGGAGCAGCAAAAGTGTGAATCTCATTGTATCATTACAGAAGCATATCAAGCCCCGGTATTTGCTACCAATTTTCTAACATTCATTCGTTCAAAATAATTAGTAAATATTGAAGAAGCTGATTGACTTAGGACAAGCACCAACCAAATTGACAAAAGTTTGCATTTTCTTGCATGGAATCGATGACCTAAACGAGCAATGGTATTTAAAGACAAAAAGAATCAGTTCAGCGGCAAGGCAGATCCATATATCTTTTAGCTGTTTCCCCATTTAAGGCAAGTAGACAACATTCTCCAGTAGCACAATAAACTATTCTCCATTAGAGTCTCCGGTTGGCCTTTTCAACCAAAGCAAAAATACTACTCCCTTGATTTTTCAAGGAGTCATGGTCTAGCCATTCTCGAGTTTCAAGCATATCTCGTCTCCCATCCAATTTAACAATTAAATGCAACAGATTCAACATAAACGTTATAGCACAGTGCCTAGAATATCCATATTTAGAATCCAACTCTGATTAAAGATGATACTATTCACGATAGGCAAGACTGAAAAAAGACACACGAACCTTACTGCACACATAAGAAATGACTCCCAAAGGGAAAATTGACTCTGAATAAAGAGAGCCGAACAGCGATTAAAAAAGGGAACAAAAGCAACTGCAATATCCACCAATACCTTAATCATATCCCTTCATGGCTTAGGTGACTGCCCTGCTTCAGATCCATCAGCTGATGAACTGTCACTATCGGAGTCTGTGAACAACAAATGAAATTGCAATCATAAACAAGGAAAAGAAAAATCTAGGACTACCAGATTCTAGATTAGTTACAATGACATGATGTTAGGTATAAGGAGAAGTTGTGAAACAGTATCAACGAAAGGAAGAATTACCACTTGAAGATGAACCAGAATCACTGCTCGAACTGCTTGAACTGCTTGAGTCATATCCTCTTCCGTTCTCTCCTCCTTCCGCACCAGTACTTTTTCCAATATCTAAAGAAAATAAAAAAATTCACGTCAGAAAAAAGGAATAAATCATAAGTGGGGAAAAATCGGAATGAGGTGAAATATACCTCCTCGACTTATGGTCTTGACCCCAGTTGTCGCTGGAATTGAATTCTGCAATACGGCAAGATAAAATTAAATTCATTCTAATTCAGATGGATGGAGGGATTCTGAATAAACCAAAAAGCATCACTTACAGCTAGCGTGGGATCTTGATTCACAGCGGACCGTGCTTGAAGGGCCAGCTCGGCTTTTCTTTTGTTCTTGCTTAAGCTTTTTTTATAGTTTGTAACGAACCTATCAAGCTCCCACAGAGTTTCTGGATCAACATTGTCAATGTCCACCTCAATCTCATCATCATGCTGGGAAACTGCAGTGTTCCTCTTCTTAATGATCTGAACAACAGCATCAAGCTTTTCAATTGGCAAGCCCTCAAGATTGTTGCGGAGTCTTTTCTTCTCATCTTCAGTCATGTCCCTTTTATTGGGATCTTTTGCTTTAGGCTTTTTGGGGACAGGAGGCCGTCCAAAATGAGACCGTTGATGTTGAGGATCACCAGACACAGATGTTGGCATTAGCTCACGCCTATCAAATGACTGGATCTGTGAGGCAACATGAAGATGCAAAGGAACATGAGCAGAACCATATGAAGATGCCTGTGCAGCAACATATCCAGGAATCGGAGCAGCAGCAGGTGCTGCAAAGGAAGATGGTGCAAAATATGACTGAGAAGGAAGCTTTCTAGATGCGGTAGTGGTCAACCTTCCATCCTGATACAATTGGTATTTCCAATAATCATTATACTCGGCCTCTATAACAGCCCATTTTTCTTCGAAAATCTCTCCTAATTGTTCTGCCATATAATGAACATCCTGGCCCTTTGGATTGTACGTCATGGCATTGCGAAAAACAAGTCGTACATCCTCTGCAAACTCCCTTGGCGATTTATACCAGTTTTGCGACAATCTGCCCTTGATAGTGCCCAGATCCATCGGGTGCTTAATGATATCATGGTAATCAACCAAGCCAAGCGACTTGGCATTAACTGGCTCATTAAACACCCAACCAAACTTGTGCTTCATTAATCGCTGAAGAATGCTGTTGCAACTCCTGAAAACCTGATTCCGGTTCTTATCAAATCCAAAACCATAGCCAAAGGCATGTTCTAATTCTCCACCGTGTTTCCTCCCATTATTAGTCTTCGACCTTTTATTACTTTCAGGAGGCAGCCGGTCTTTACCCAAGAGGAACTCTGAGTTTCTGTAGAACTGATTCGCCTTTGGCGTTCGTTTCTCCTTCTCAACAAAGTTGCCGAGTCTGTTATTGGTTTCCATCACTGCAACACTGAGCTGCCTATTATAAGGCCTCGGTTCGAGATTCCGAGCTGCACCAACATCAGAATTTACTCTTGCCAATCCTGCTGGTCTGCCCTCCTGGTGAGCTGTAGTGCTAACATCTTGGTTCAGTCTCAGTACCACCCTCCTGTCTGCCAAATCACTCCGAGCGTGAACCTGGCGGTGGTTGTACCCAGCACTGGATAAATTACTATTCGTGCCAAGCTTATTGTTGCTAAGCTGAGTATCATATGGAGTAACCTGAAGCTCCCTGGCTTCAATCTGTGTAAACAGACTCCTGACATTTTCAAGATCAGACTCTAGCTTGTGGCTAAGATCATTAACCTCGGCCTTTGAGGGTCTTTTACCTAAATTGAATCTAATATAATCATCAAAACAAGTTATATCAAGTGACTTAACAGATACATGACCATCCAAAGGGCCATTGCCTTGCAGAGCTTGAGGCGATCCTGGTATCATCACTCCATTCAATTCATTGTTCTCAGTCAGAACCTCCACCATATCAATTTCTGTTGGAATAACATCTCGGTTTAATTCTATCAAGCTCCCTGACTTCACCCCTGTCCGACTGATCTCATTATCATGTTGCACAGGAGATGTCTTTTCCATTTCCGCGGCCTCATCACTCCCCAACACTGGTTGCTCCCCAAGATTCTGCAATTCTGGATCTACTCCATTTGGACGACCAGGCTCCAGTATTCCAGGTAGAGTACCAGAACCACCATCAGGTGGCTGTTGGGATGTATTCTGCCCTTGGTGGCACTGCTCATCCGAGACGTTACACGATTTTACATCCGTCCTCACTGGAGCAGCTTCCGGCGACTCCTGCGCAACGTTGTCCTCAGCAGGACTGCGGGTATCAGTGGTCCCTGAAGGTCGGGCAGGTGGAGACGAGCCAGTGTCAGGGATGTTAAAATTCTTATGGTTTGAGGCCAAAGAAACATGTGCATCAGTAGTTTTCCCAAGAAAGGAGGAGGAAAGCTCAGCTCTTTCGGAGGAGGAGGGATCATCTATGTTGGGTTCCTCAACTACAGAAGTTTTGCAGGTGGCAGTATGGATATTATCACGAAATTTACGGGCCCTTTTGCCGGCTCTTCGAGTATACACTATATCGTATTTCGTCCTATCTCTCGAATTCAAATCGCCATCAGAATCCCCAAAAGCGGCAGAAGCCATACATGTAAAACGCCGAGCAGTGAACAAAACCCCCTTAATTCCCTTCCCAATTGACCCTCAAGAACCCTAGGATGACCTGACTCTTGAAAATCTAGGGTTTTGCAAACCCTAGACACGGGGAACGAAATCTAGTCAGGCTTTGTTTACAATTACCGATTGACCACCCGAATCTTAAACCCTAGACAGGAATCAACAGAAAAACCATAAAGATATACAGATCTAACCTAAGAAAATCAACCAAACGAGGAGGTAAAAAGTAAAACAAAGATCTGAAGGTGGACCAGATACCCCAAGAAACTTGATACAACAACAAAAATCAACAAATCAGGTAAGTATTCCTGGAAAATTAGGGCTTGACAGATGGGGGTAAGGAGGAGGAGGGAGGAGGGAGGAAGAAAGAAGAAAGGGGTTCCGTTCTTCGATCCGAACTCTACTCAGTTTCTCTCTCTAGAAAAAAAAAATTAGATTTTTTTTTGCTGATTTTCTCTCTCTAAACGACTCGAGTATGTGTGGGGGCGGCCATCCCCCTCCTTTTAATTTACACGCGCTGGCTTGATGGCAGAGGCGGTGGAGGATGTCCGCGTCATGTGCGTGTAAAGGCGCGTGGATCCGAAATGGCGTGAGATAAAACGAGGTTTTCGATTGACGCCTGTTCGAAACGCGCGCTCGTTCGCCGTGCGGGAATCTTTTCTAAATCCAAAAGTTACAGCTTTCCATAGATTCGAGAGGTCAAGACAAATGGCTAGGTAATTTTTTTATGTCATGTTATTAATTTTTTTTTTTAAATTTATCCTCACTAATCTTTAGAAAATTAAATGTTGCCCATCCTTATTCCAAAAATCAGTATTTACATACCGCTCAATAGAAGTCCGGTGTGATTTAAATGTCCGTGGAAGCTTCTGAATGGGAAGTTAATCTGCCCGGCGTGGATAGGAGTTCGTGGGACGTCGCTGCACTGCCGACGGAAGATTTCTTTCACATGGTAGCCATTTGAATAGGAACTGTAATAAAGGTTGACGAGCGCACTTGCAATCAATCTGAAATGCAATTCGGAAGAATTCTCATTTTGACAACCTCAAGCCATACCTTGTGCACTAAACGGCAGGTGGATACAGGGGATGAGATCTTTACAGTGTTGCTGGAAGAGGAAGTGAAGGTAATGTCAGCAACTGGCAAAAGATATTGGCATAAGCAAGACCAAAACACAAATGCTGCTCGCAACAATCCGTGGGTGCAGGAAAGAGATTGGCCAGAGTCAGTACATACAAACAGTGCTGAACACAAGCAGAGAAGAGGGTCAGGCATGGAGATGAATGAGGATGTGGGAAATGTAGATATCAGCACAAGAAATCAAGCAGAGCTCGCAGATGCATGAAATTGTACTACAGGCACAGGGAATATTGTTGTCGCAACGGAAAACATGGATTGTGACCTGCCTATGCCGGAGTAGTCGGTACTTTCGTAGGAGCAGGAGGTGGAATTGTCAACGGTCTTCGGCCCCATTCACGAGATGCCTCCCACCGATTCCCAATGTGCATTGGAGACAAAATTAAATGCATCGAAGCAATCCAGTGAGCCGACGGTCCATGAGCCCCAAGATGAATTGATTGTGGGGGAAAACTAAGAGCATGAATCTGCTGGACGGATTAATACCAAGGCACAACGGCAATTAGGGATTGCAAGGATCAGAGAAGGGGCAACACAATTATGCACGAGTAAAAATCCAGACACCAATTCAAGCAAGGAATTGAGCCCAAAACAATTCTGCGCGAGGAAGGAGTCTCTGGACCATGAATGAAATAACCGGAAAAAAATTGGGCCGACCAACAAATAGATATGCCGGCAAGACCGATCATTTTCAAATTATGGATCAAGACAAAAACCTTACAGCGAAGCTCTCCCGTAAATTGAAAGAGCAAGAATGTCAGGGTCGTCGAATTAAGAAAACGCGTGAACATAGGCAATAACAGGTAAAGCAAAAGGTGCTGTTGTACGAGCCCGAAGACAATGAGAATACAAGTACGAAACTACTGAAGAAGGATTTACGTATTGATTTATTAGAGTAAGTGCGAGAAACAATGCTACTCACGAGATCACTTGGGGGCAAAATGTCAGAGCAGCACATCAATGCCTTGGTATAAATAGAACTGAGAGATCACAAAAATTGCAACACGAATTAGAAGTTGCTAGTGTAGGAGTTTAATGTGTGTGATTGCCGAAATAGCGAATTTTGTACATTACAAAAAAATTCACTCTAATAAAACACTTATCTACCCCAAAAAAAGTTAAACAACATCACTCTCCCAAAAAGCGGTGCAAAACGCACCGATCTCTGGGAGTTCGGTACGTTTTGCACCGCTCTTTAGAAGACCGTGCACGTCTTTTTCAACCGGTCCCCCCTTCTTTTTCTCCACCATTTTTTCGGATGTCCTTTCTCGAGAAACCTATGACTTCCGAAATTGTTTGTCGCGTTCCACCGTCATCCTGCTGCCAAGTTTCATCGAATTTCCTTCGTTGCCATCGAGTTCCATTGCAGAGAAGGTTGATTATACGCCGTTTGGTTGCCGTCGAGTTTCCACCCTTGTTGTTGTCGTCGATTTCCGCTGCCTCCGCCGTCGTCGCTGTTGCCATTGCTGGAGGAATTATTGTATATTAAATTGTTTTTTAATTATATATTGAATTGTTTTTTTAAAATTATATATGAATTGTTATATATAGATCTGTTTTTTTATAATTATTGTTATATATTGAATTGTTATATATTTAATTGTTGTATATAGAATTGTCGTACATAGAATTGATATCTAAAAAATTGTTAGTTTATAAATTGTTAAGTAATACTTATAAATATTTGTTATTGGTTGAATTTTGGTCGACAGAATGAGCTTACTACAGAGCCAGCGTACAGGTCTACATAAACCTGAGTCTTTGGAGGTTTTGGGTGCTTTGAGTCAGCACCGGAGTATCAAAGGTATAAATTTCTTAGTTGATATTGATAAACTCCTACAAATAAATTATCTGGATATTTGGCTGCATTCCCTAGTATTGCAACCGCGCATGCAACGTCGTATTTTAGATGTTGGATTTTGGGGAGCCTATCTGAATATAGATATGAATGAGAACCATCATTTTGTGATGGCGATGGTTGAGAGGCGGTATCTATCCACCCACATATTTTGGTTGCCTTTTGGGGAGTGTATGATCACTCTCCATGATCTTTCGATAATTTGGGGTCTCCCTATTGATAGTTTCCCTGTTGATTGGGCCTCATCGTCATCTTCTTAAAGACTTGGGTATATCTTTTGACGTAATACTGGATTATACTTATAGTCTATGCGACACTAGTTGCAAAGTTAGTTGAACTTCTTTATATTGATTGGTATATTACTTCCCCACAATCCCCCAATGTGACGAATGCCATTTGACAAACCGATTAACTTTTTTTTAGGATCCAAAACCATAGCATAACAATACAAAGAAGAAATATCTAACCAATATTGTTTGAATTTAACAATCATAGAGAGAACAATAGCACCAAAATTTTCATCATGAAAGTTAGAATATAAATTTTTGGCAACTATACCAACATGTAATAAAATATGATTAAAAGTTGGATAATATGTTCCACTTAATTCATTGGTTGCATCATAAAATGGTTTTAAAAAACAAGACAAATTTGGCAGTTAATGCTCATTCATCATCATAAAAGACATGATCATTAGTAATAGCGGAAATAAATGCAGAAAATAGAATTTTATATTTAATAACATTTACTAACATTTTATAAGTTGAGTTTCATCTTACGGGCATATCAACATTTAATTTTTTAATTCTTTTGAGGCATATCATATACGTCCCATATTCTCTTAATTCAAATATTCGATTGTTTGAAGGTTTAATCCAAGTAATGCAAAACTTAACCTTTTCAAGATAGGGTTTTAATTATTACATACCACTTTGAACAATAAGATTTATAAGGGTCCGTTTACTGCATTTGTTTTGGGTTGATTACGGTTGTCTTCGCTGTTTTTAACGACCGTAATTAAACTCGCCAAACTGATTACTGTGAGATGGATTCGAAGCGTTTACGAAGGTACAACTCTTCGAAATACCCCCAAAAATATCGGTGGGTGGATTAGGGTTGTTATTTTGATCCCCGAAAATACATGCGATTGGAGGAGTTACCACATTTCATGACTACAATACCCACTTCATTATTTCACACTTACATTTCATCTTGTTTTCAGATTTTTCACCAACCGTCCCAGAACCTTGCTTTCACCTTCCTTCCCCGATGACCCCAACCCTTGCCGACGAACCCATTCCCGACATACCATTTCCGGCGAACCATTGCCGACGAATCCATCCCCGACGAACCATTGCCGGCGAACCCTTCCCCGACGAACCCATCCTTGTTCGTCACCCTTCGATTTTGCCACGTATTTTCATGGATCTGGGCATCGATTTCGTCGCGTCGGCGAGATGGGTACGTGTTTTCCTTCCCTGCGATCTGTGTTTCTGTTCGTCAGTGCAGTGTAGTTCTTACGAATTTGAACGAATGTGAAAGAATTGGAACAAATTTGAACGAATTGTCGATTTCTGCAACTGTTATTACGTTGTTCTTGTATCCAATATGCATCTGTGTTTCTGCAACTGTCGATTTGTTCTTCTGCATCTGTGTTGCTGCAACTGTCGATTTGTTCTTAGAAATGTTTGCGGGATCCAAGAATCCAATATGCATTTCTGTATCCAATATGCATCTGTGTTTCTGCATCTGTAGTTCTTACGTTGTTGCTATTTGTTCTTTCTTGACAGAGTACTCCTCGGTTCAAGAATTTCAGAACAATCTTGGTTATACTAAAAATTTTAGATTCACTAGAACATGTAGAGAGACTTGAACGACCTAAACGTGTTTGTCGTCTTGACGGAATTAGGTATAGCTTAATCACCCGTCTTCCTAAACAAGTTGAGTACTTGAATAAGTTGGTTTTGGGAAATGACATAGATTGTTTTGACACTCTAAGAATGACCAAAGATGCCTTCTACCGTCTTTGTACCATTCTTCGTGTTGGCCAAATGGTTAATGATGATGTCTACGTAAGTGCCCAAGAAAAGATTGCAATATTTCTTAAGATATTAGGTCACAACCACAAGTTTAGAACAATTAGGTATGATTTCCAGAGGTCTACCCGAACTATATTCAAAAGTTTCCATGAGGTGTTAAACGTGGTGGTCAAACTCAAACTATTTGTTGAACCTGTTCCTGTACCTGAGGATTCGACGGATGAGCGTTGGAGTATGTTTCCGGTAAGCCTAAACATCATATACATATTCGTTTATATTATACACGTTATATACTGATTAGTCTAAACACGGTGCAGGGTTGTTTAGGAGCTCTTGACGGAACATATGTACCCGTTCATGTACCAAAAAAGGAAGTCTCTCGCTTCAGGACAAGGAAATGACAAGTAGTTGTGAACGTACTAGGTGTATGTAACCGGGAAGGCCGCTTTGTTTATGTCCTGTCAGGATGGGAGGGATCAGCTGCTGATGCACGAGTGTTAAAGAATGCATTGTGTCGACCTAATGGATTGAAAGTTCCTCAAGGCAATGACTTCATTGGAATTGTTTTTTTACAAATACGACTGTCATTTTATTCAACATTGCATTACAATTTTGAAGGAACATACTATCTTGTGGATAATGGGTACATTAATCGCGAAGGGTTCTTGGTTCTCTATCGTCGTACTCGATATCATTTGCAAGAATGGGCTACAGGGAATCGAATGTAATACCCATAAAAATGGTTGTTAATACTAATCATATCATCAAGGTGCACCTACTTTTCTGGGAGTCTATCCATGAGAACTCCAAAGTTAAGCGTGCTGACCTTGGAGCAATTTTGGAATGGGTGACTCCCTGGGAAGTTTTCCAGGGTGTGCACGAGTGAGGACAAAGTGTGCTGGAAAGTCATGTGTTGGTTTGTGGGGACAGTATGAGCAATTATTGGCTTGGGCATGGATGGGTAGAGACACCCATGCTGCCATAACGACCTCGGGGAAGGCCGGGTCGTTACATTTGGTATTCGGAGCCAGGTTCAATCGTGGTGAGGATGATTGATCTTGAGATTATTGTTACGCAACGAGGACGTTGCGTCTGTAAGGATGGGTGAATGTAATACCCATAAAAGTAGTTGTTAATACTACTCATATTATCAAGGTGCACTTAATTTTCTGGGAGCCTATCCATGAGAA
>JAOYMZ010046478.1:0-14551 GCA_025802335.1 Pinguicula primuliflora | reverse complement strand
GGCTACAATCAATCACCATAGGCTTATGATTTTAATGAGGGTTGCCCACCTTCCTAATTATATTAGCTCACACACGCACACCTGCGCACACGAAGCCCGAGCCCAGAGAGAGGCGAGCCAGTTTGCTAAGAAGAATAAGAAACATTTGAGAGCGTGCAGGTAACAGAGGAAATGGTGTTACAGAGGGTCCAAACTCATTCATGGCGATGGATGAAAGCTGGTGCAAAGAGTTCTACATTCTCATATGGAATTGGAGAGTGGATTCACTCACCTCTGTCATGTGTTTCGGAATGCACATAAATCTGCTAGGAGGAAGAAAAAGGTAGGCCTACACAGGTGAAACCCCCCAGTTACAAGGATCTGTGAAAAGGAATAGGTTGATGGCCGAATTGTTTTTTAACAGAGTGGCTGAAATATACATTGGATGGGATGTCAAAAAAATCAGAGGGCAGAACTAGTGAATGTGTTAAGGTGATGGCAAAAAGGCTGCAAAAGTCGGTAATAAAGTTTTGAGGAATGATGCTAGAGCAATGGGGCACAGATTGAAGACTGCTATACAATGAACAATCTGGTTGGAACAATCTGTGGCTGCGTCTAGGTGCTTATTGAAGCAAGGAAGATATTTGGCTTTGTATTCGGAGCACGTTTTGATGTGTTTTGGCCCTTGTATTACGGTTGTATAGTTGTAACCGTATACAGGGAGAAAACGATATAAATGTTCTTGTTTATAAAATTTTCGCTTAACCAAAAAAAAGACTTACCCCCTACAAGGGAAATCACATTAACTAAATCCTCTTTGTCATTATGTCATTGCAACCTTGACTTTATCTCTCCATCTAATCCATTTCACGTGTTTCCATTAGTAATTATTAGGGTGGGAAAGGAATGGTAAGTTCATGCATGACTTCGTTGTTCAACTGGACACAAGCATCCGATGTTTAAAGCCGCTGTGCTGTGCCTGCGTTCAATGTCCACTTCTTATTTATGATCCATTGGTAAGTGGCTAGGGCTACAAACAAGGATTCACAAAGATCGAGTCTTGGTTGAACGAGATGGTATACATGGCACCACCCATTTGCACACACACCATACAGGACTGCATGCACACACACACATATTGATATATATGGATTCCACGGGTGTAAACATGTGCAACCCTGATATACGGCACAACAAAATAGCATCACATATGCAGGACTTTCTCACATAGTGATGGGTCCCACGTGTCAGCATACGGAGCCCACACAACCCGTTGTGTAAGGGAGGTGCATATGTGATGCTGTTTTGTCATGCGTTTTATCATTTGCCAAACATGTGATGGTTGTGGCGGTGTGTGAGCCAGGTAGGTGTCTTATATTGTTTTTGTTGTTGAACAGTTTAGGATTGTGCAGTTTTTTTTATATTTGTGTAGTTAACTTCGACGGTTCAGTCATGAGTATTGTTAGACAGAGTACAAGACTTTTAATCTGACAATCACTTAAGTATAAGTTTAACATGGATGGTTTCAATTGACAATGAGGCTAAATTGAAAATAAGATCTGGGGAAAGGGCTCTATTCGGGAAGACAGGGAGTATGCTCACAACCTTATCCATGAACTATATCGATTGGCTACTAATAAACATGAAACTATATGAGGAGTCATGTAACGATGTGGGGAGTTGGAAGGCATTCAACCACCTTCACCCAGCGTAGATATGCACACTTTTCGCACGACCATTGAGACAGTGGGAGACAAAGCGATTACGATTGCTTAGTGCTAAAGTAGTTGAGCATAGATGCTACAAGAAGGTGTGGATTAGTTGAGATGGAGAGGAGATAGCTACTAGAAGATTTTATGTGGCAAATGCATATATAATAATTCAGGATAAGGAAGTTCGTCCCGCGATAGAAGATCGAAGCTTTCTCAACAAGGCCTAAGAAGGCATGGCATGGAATACGTATTGATCCAATGATTGGGCGATGCATCTGGTGCGGGGAGGAAGAAGAGAGCGTGAGTCTCTCTTTTGCTCATGTATACACATTGAAGAAATTTGGTTACAGATTGCTGCCTGGACTGGAACGAGATATGAACCACACGATAACATCATCAGGCATTACAAGGAGTTCATAACAAAATATAGAGGACGAGTTCTAAAACAAGTTGGTCACACAGTTTGGCTTACAAGAGTCCGATATATCTGGAAGGAACGTAACACCCTGAGATTTGACACTGAAGGTCCAAATGAGTTGTTTCACATTATCAAAGTCAGCACTTGGTTTTGGCTAGACGCACACAAGGTCGTACCAGTGCCATATTCTATTAATGACTAGTTCCGCTCGCCCGATGCAATTTTTGGTAGTCCAATGTTGTTATACAAGTTATATGCCTGTGTATCTTTTGCAATTAGATTTAGATTCTGGATAGTCTTGTACATAAACACGGTAACGCTTTTTACCATTTTTGAATGAATCGTTTAATTAAAAAAATATTGATGGTTTCAATTCTGGTAGTATGCGATTACAATAGCTTTAAATTATGTTGTCTCGGATAAAATTATTCAAAGCTTCAAATTTGTGTTAGTTATTACTTTTTTCTATTGATTTAAGTGTTTTTATGACGTAGGAAACCCTACCGAGGTAGGTAACCCAACGTTCTACCGCATTAGCCTGCAAGTAACGGTAAGGAGGTAAGCCACACTTGACAAACCATATGTAACAGGCTCATGTTACTGGGGGATTTGAACCCATTACCTTTGAATGCAATTGTTACTCTTAGAACCAGTAGGCTAACTCCTCATTGACGATTTAAGTATTTTTTGAAGAAAAAAATAGAAGCTTAATGTTGCAAGAGAGCTTCATTATGGTGGGGTTTTTTCATTATGGTGGTAATATTTAAATAAGGGACATGTGTACAGCAACAACATAAGCAAAATAATGACAACTGAAAAAAAGTAATTCTACTTGCACCCCTAAAACAGGGCCGGCCCTGAGGTTCAGGATGTCCTAGCCGGCCCCCTAGTCGGATGCCCCTAATCGGATGCTTTAGCCGGCCAGCTAACTGGGCTTACCCCAGGGCCGGGCCGGCCTTAAAATAAACTTTATTCATGTGGCAACTGAATCAACTACAAATTAAAAAATAACTATAATTGTATTTGTGATTATGATATTTGTAGATGGGAAGATTTAAGAATATAGTTTTTAAAGGTACTATCACTGAAAAAAAGCCGTTCAATCCGGAATTCAAGTAACCGTGGTAAGGAAAACAGAACTAGTTTGGCAACCCTCATAAGTCCGCTGGTCATTCTCCTTCCCTTATATGTTGGAACAATAAATCATACCCCCATCTCCGGAATTCATGAATCATATCAGTCACCTACCAAATTTTGAAAAAAACAAAACAAAACAAAACAAAACAATAATACTGTCAAGTCACTGATTCATGTCAGCTACGAGGAAGAACATGGGTTCTGATTTCTCAACGTTCGTGGAAGCAACAGCAGCGAATCTAAGAATTTTTGGAGGAAGTCTACTGTAACTCTAACATCGATAATTTTATTATATTTTTATCTTCGAGTTAAATAATCATTTATAGAGTTTTTATTGTCAGTACCACAAACATTAAAGTTCAGACTTTCGACCACTTTCGTATAAACTTTCCATCGGTGCGAACAATTTCAAAATTGGATTCAATTGGACTGTTTTTTATTTTTTGATCCAAAAAGTTTTGGTTATTGAAGGATTCGAAAAGTTAGGTGATCCTAAGATGTGTCAGTTCTTCTTATCATCTTTACTATATTGAGGAGTTTATAATTTTGTGGAACTAAATTATATATAACTAATTCCTATAATTATATAATACCTAGATATTATTGGTGGCTTAAGAAATATAATTATATAATAACTAATTCTTATCATTATGTTATATAGGGAGAGGATCGTGACCTTATATTTAAACCTACATTTGGAATACAATCTCAGCCTTCTATTTAATAAAAATGAACTGTCAGTATTAATAAAAAAACCAACGTGACTATCTTCCTCTGAAATATTGCTCTTCCTCTTTTATTTGACCAATTTCCTCCAATCTTCTTAAATCCTGCGGCTTCTCTTTCATTCAAACCGGCCAAACACCAGACATCACCGACTGCCTCATCCTTGTCTCACCGGAATTTCAATTTCGTGGTTGTCTTGCTGTTCGTCTGCTCATCACAATTTCGTCTCCAATTGCCAAGAATTGGAAATCGATTGTCCTCAATTTTTGTATTTAAATTTTTGCCTTTGTTCTTGTTTAATTCTTGATGGGTAGTTCTCAATTTCATTGTTATTGTATGTGTTGGTTCTCAACTTCAAGGTTTTGCTTTTAATATACTTAATTATTGAATGCTAGATACTTTTTCATATCAATTAACGTCCTCTCATCAGTTGTCTTTGGGATGTTTCTAATAATTTTTTATTCAATGTACTTCATGCACTTGTCTGTAGCTAATGTCGATTCACTCCCTTGTTCTATAAAGATTTTTTTTCAGATTTTAAGGGGGGCATGTGCCCCTGCAGTCTTATTCAGGTTCACCCCTAGGTGGGCGTGTGGGACAAACTAAATAGGAAGATTTGAGACGGCCTCATAAAAACCACCCAATTTGATAGGAACACATTCTTATTTTAGTTTTATTGATTTTGGTTTGTGAAATCCGTGTGGGATGGCCAATTGGGCTAATTCCCTTACCATATTATAAAATGAACTCCCACGTCTGTATAGGTGTGCATTTCTGAACCAACTTAAATATAAAGATGTGGGTTAACTTCATTAAAACTTTGAAGACAAGATAATAGATTGTAGCTCCATATTATTATTTAAGTTGGTTGATTTTGGTTTGTGAAATCAATCTGATATATTTCAACAAAGATAATGTTACTCATACACACTTTATTAAAATCATTTGTTGACATGTGATGTGTTAACCATCACATCTACAAATTTTATTATTTATATTTAATTATCTTATTTTAGTTGTGTTTAGATTATTAACAAATCACAGTCTCAATAATATAATCACTAAAAGTGTCTACAAATATCATTTTACATTTCAACAATTCAGCCATCAATCGGAAAAAGGACGAGAGGAAGAAAATACTTGGCCGACCGTACATAATACGTGATTTAATGGGTTTTATTTTTTATTTAAGTCAACAGAGCAATGCCGGAGTGTCTTTAGGTTCCAAATGCCAATTTGTTTTTAAATACAATTGAGGCCCTCTTTCAGCCGACTCTTGTTGCTTCATCTTTCATTCTATACCGAGAACAATACTTTTATCTTTATAGATTCATCATATCAATCGCCTGCCAGATTAACTGAAATATCACGGAACATGTCAAATTCTTAAATTCTGGTTCTCCTTACTTGTGAGGTTTTTAAACAGGTCCATAGCTTTCAAATTTTGGCTGATGATTGTGAACATTTTACAGTAAGGGGGCAGTATTGGGTGATTTATTAGATGCAATGACTGGGCTAAACGTCTCCTTGTAGTCTAGACCATATGTTTATTAAAAACCTCATGCCAAAACTCCTCTCTGATCATTTTCGATGTTCTACATATTCCTGCCTTTAAATATAATCTACTCTCGACGACTCACCAATTGTGATTTTCCTGAAGCATGCACCCATTGAAAAACTCGAGGTATTATTTATATGTAGATTGCACTTGGATCTTCAATGATATGTGTGCTGAGCATGAAAGTACGAAGTTGAGCGGTCTCCTAAGGTGGCCCAATTGCACCTGGCATTCTGGCGCCTCAATAGCTCCTCTTGAGATAGGACTTCTTCGATCTATTAAGAAATGAAAGATCTGATACTCAACATATCATGTCAAAAGTTCCTCATGTAGATACCGATGTCATTACGCAGCAAAAATATGTAATGACAAGACCGTAAAGAGCCTTTTTTAGATGATACACTTTCTCCCCCTCTTGTTCGTAAACCAGAGGTTGAGTAACAAATACTTCCTCGTCAAGTGTTCCATGAAGAAACACGGACTTAACGTCCATCTCGAAAATAGACCAGGTAAGTTCCCTCGAGACATGACTGATAGATAATAATTTATATGACAGCGAGGGAACGTATAAGCAATTTGACAATGTCATTGATGGAGAAATCCTGATAACTCATTCCTCCGTTAGAATTCCGATGAACAGGGGGTTAGGGGTTTATAAGCTTCTTTTCTCTGTTGGGATTATAAGCTTTTTTCTCTGTTTTGGTTGGTTGGTATGTCTTTGGGTGCCTGGTTATCCACCGTAAGCCTTTCCTCGTTTGGATGTAATTATTAGAATAATTGTTGGAGACTCAAATGATGGATATGCAAGCATGATAACTTATATGTGACTTCTTGACCTTCCATAAGCTGATGAGAGTCATATTTGAGATTAAAGACGTCCCCAGGCCATGTAAGAAGATCCGGATGGATAGGGAAAAGACAAAGTTATCCCTATAAACTCAATTGACAGATTGTCGTTTTACCCTCTCGTACTGCGTTTTGTGAGCTATTTTGAAGGCATATTTGTAGATCGATTGATAGTGAATGAGCAAGTTCATATATAACCATGGAAAGATTAATGAGAACGTAAATAATTGAGAAGATGACCACTAACCAACACCTTTTCTAACATTGTGTTCATTTCTACAGACTGAATCAATCCTTATCACCTAGATCACATAAAGCTCTCTCAAAGAGCTGATCTCCTATAGAGCAAGGCACTGAAAAACTTTCTGGATCACCTAACTTTGGAGGAATTGGCGTTTTCTTCTCCGGAAGAAGGCAGCAGTTGCAACAGCAACATCAACTCCACCTAGAAGCTCGAAGACATAGGAACTCATTGAATGCCTCTGATGGCTGGTGCCACTGTACACAGTCGCCAATTCGACGACAGATACCCCAGAAGAAAATCATACAGACAGCTAATGGAGAATCACTACCGGTTAAGGGAGTTGGGTGATTACATGGCATTTTGCTCGACAGCATCTATCCTTAATGTCATCTCGTAAGCAAGTAGAGTTATGGGGAGTGGCTATATCATCTATGTTGCCTGCACTCGCCTCCCACTTAAAGATCAAATGGAGATCCACGTCCTATATTACAAAGCTAAAGAAATCTTGGAGCAAATCCAAGAGCAGCCAAGACTCAAACGGGGTCAAATTCTCGAAAATTCATTTATAATGACTAATACTATTAACCAAAAACTATTAGCCCTAGGTCCAAAAACTGCTTCTCCACAGCATATCACAGACTTTTGTCCAATATCCACGATATGCAGCATTTAAAAACTACTTTCGAAAGTCCTAGCAACCAGATTAAACAAGATAGTACCCAGAATCATCTCGTGCACCCAATCTGGCTTCATCCCTAAGACGCAGATACTTGATAGTGTTGTCCTAGCAAATGAGGTCCTATTTGAAGCTAAAGCTCGAAAAAAGAACTACACCCTGTTGAAAGTGGACTTCCAGAAGGCCTTTTATACAATTCACTGACCATACTTATGGAAAATGATGAGCCTATTTGGTTTTAACAACAGATGGATAGCTTGGTTAAAGGGATGCATAGAAACAGCTTGGATCTCTATAACGGTAAATGGCAATCCATGTGGGGAATTTAAAATGGGCAGAGGCTTGCGTCAAGGAGATTCCCTATCTCCCCTATTATTCGTAATCCCAGCAGAAGGCTTAAATGAACTAATTCAGAGGGCAATCTCTACTGGTACTCTTACTGGCTACAGAGTAGTAGTGGAAGGCATGCATATTACTCATCAGCAGTTTGCCGATGACACACTGTTATTCGGTAACGGAATAATCCAAGATACTATAACTCAAAAACGTATACTGAGGATATTTGGAATGCTTTCAGGGCTGAGAGTGAACTTTATGAAGAGTAAGCTGCACTATCTCAATATGGAGGAGGATGAAGCAGAATTCCATGCTCAAGTTCTAAACTGCCGAACAGGAGTATTCCCTTTCACTTACCTTGGGGTGGAAATAGGTGTTGGCCAGAGGAAAGCAAGACCTGGCAGCCAGTTATCAACATCCTGGAACGTAAACTGCAAAGCTGGGAAAAGAAATATATGTCCTTAGGGGGTAGGATTGTGATGATCAAAGTTGTTCTCATATCCATTTCCCTATATTACCTATCGATCTATAAAGCGCCAAGGGCAATCCTAAGGAGGATAACCAGCATCCTAAGGAGGTTCTTGTGGAGTGGCTCAATAAATGGCACAAAGAAAATTGTTTGGGTGAACTGGAAAACAGTATGCTATCCAAAAAAAAGGAGGGCTAGAAGTATGACAATTGAAACAGTTCAATGAGGCACTTCTTGGAAAATGGGGTTAGCACTATCACACAGATGAAAATGTTATATGGATAGATGTGGTGAAGTCCCTATACGGGCATAGCACTGCGGCTACAATCAAGTTTAGAACTCAATCAGACCCGTGCAAACAATCTACTTGGTGGAGGGGCCTAACTAAGACGATTCTAGAAAAGGACTGGTTCTATAGTAAACTGCGCAAGAAAGTGGGAAATGGTGCATCTACAAAATTCTGGACTGATCCTTGGCACAATTGCAAGGCACTAATAGAGCTCTATCCTACTCTATACCAACAGGCAGCGAATAAACAAATATCAGTCCAAGACAAAGGTCAGTATACTCTGACCTGGGAATGGATATGGCAATGGACTCACCCTCTCAGTGCTGATGATAAACATATTTTGTCAATCCTGGAAGCTGAACTCCTGCACTCTCTGGCTCCATCATCAGACCCCAATCATTGGCTATGGGAAGTAAATTCTGCAAGTTATTACTCTGCGAATGAGATATATAACTGTCTCATGGAGATAGAATGGCAGACTGTGGCTTTAGACGAGAGAATTGCAAAAATCTGGAACAAATACCTTCCTTCAAAGATCACTGCCTTCAACTGGAAATTGCTGCTCAATCGAATCCCTACCCTTGACAATTTAGCAAAAAGGGGGAATGACTATTGACTCGCCCATCCATCCACTCTGGGATGAAGAACACGAATTAGTGCCACACCTATTCCTGCAATGCGCAGTATCTATGCAGATCCGGAAACTGATATATGAATGGATAACCTTACCTCCTGATATCCCTCCGACGGACATAATGCAACACCTGATTCAAATGGAAATTTCGCCCACCGCCCCATGGCCGAAACAATTCTGGAATTCTGTCTGGCAGAATACAACATGGCAAATCTGGCGATCACGAAATCAATTGGTGTTTCAACAAGAATGCATTGGCCCACAAGAAGCAGTAGAATTGGTAAAACTGAAGATATGGCTGTTGCTAAAACCAGAAGGCAAATTGAAGAAAGAATATGAATTCAACGAATGGTGTAGAGAACCGATTGTATGTGTAAAAGCTTGAGCTGATCGAAATGTCGAAATCCAAATGTAAATATGTATAAAAAGGTGAATAAATAAAAAGGCAGGCCTATTAAAATGCCAAAAAAAATTAAGGAGTTTTTTTTTATTTGTATGTAAAATAGTACGTACTAACTCAAAAAATCATTCACAACAAGTACGGCGAATACATACATGCATCATGATTTACCCAAACACGGCATTAAATCTACTCTTTTTTCCTCCCTAAATCAGATTCCTTTTTAGCTTAAAATTCGTCCGGTTCCATTCTTCATAAAATTAAATCTCTCTTGGATCGATAAAAATGGACGGACCGGCCGGTGACTCTGTCCAGTCACGCACGCACTCCTCCTCCTCACTGTAGTCCTTCTTCTTCTTCCCCAGGCGTTTGATGCACCAGAGATCCTCTTCGCACGATAGCCGTTTCCAATGGGGGATCCCCAACTTGATCGGATCCCCGGCCGCGACCTCCGTCGCCACCACGCCGCACCCGCACTCCCCGGCCAGGTTGTGGGCGAATCCGCACAGCGCTCTCACGAACCTCGCCGCATTCGGTCCTTCCCCGCCGAGACCGTACATGAAATGGAATCCGAACGGCCGGAAAAACTCCGGCACCGACGGCAGCTGCAGCCACGGCAGGGCCCGATCCACCACGCGCGTCGTCCTCGCCAGCGCCTTCCTCATCCGCGACGCGCCACGGACCTCGAGCCTGAAAACATCCTTGCAGTTCCACACGCTGAGCACCGCCCACGACTCCGGCGTGCTCTCCAGGAACGCCACCGCACCCGGCCACGATCCGCCGTTGTCGTACGATCCCCTGGGCACGGCGACGAAGGTGCCGAGATTCAGCCTATTGTTCAACACCGAATCAATGTCCCGTGGGAAGAACTCTGTGGTGGAGAATCGCCGGCGGTACAGGATCTCCGCGTCGGCGGGGCTGAGCTTCACGACGGCGACGCGCTTGTCGATCTTTATCCGGTGTGCGAAGACCGGTTGTACCAAAATGGCCGGCATCCGAAATCTGCCGTACCCACATTTCCGGGTGAAGAGATTGATCGAAGGCTTATTGTCATTCTCTGTCGCCATGTACGAATATTCTGCGCCATTTTCAATCAACCATTTCTCCATACGACGGACCAAGTTCAGACCAATGCCCATTCTCCTGCAAAACGTTAAAGAGACGAGACTCCATTAAAATCAATCCACAAAGTAAAACTGTCCCTACAAATTCCAGAAAAAATAAAAAAGAATATATGTCGCGAATGCGGACATATTGGAATAGGGAAGATGAAAGCAATACATCCCACCCAAAAACAAAATGAACCATTTCTGGCAATTATAATGAAAAATCAATATGGGATTTTGATTTTGATTTTATTTGAGTACCGATGAGAAGGCGATACACGAAGTCCTAATATGTAGGCGAGTTTGGTGTAGACAGGTATTGGTTCTTTGCCATTTGTGGAGAGTTTGGTCCCGCAGGTGACGGTTTTGATGCAACCTCTTATCATACCGACGATTTCGCGTTTCTCCTTATCCTCGCCGCCGCCGCCGCCGACAACCACCATCTCCGCCACCTGAAATGATTTCTATTTTTTTGAGAAACGGAAAAAAAAAATTACTACTACTACTACTGGACCATATCATGTGATATGATTAGTTACTGACCAGCATGAGATGTGCGGGCGATTGTCGTACCCTGCAAATGGGATCTCCCAAGTGGTCTGTGTATAGCGATAATTTTCCGTTGGGCCCGGCCTCGCATCGATTCTCAACCTCCTCCACCGCGCGGCAGTCCTTTTTCGGGTCGTATTCTCTCACCACCACAACCGCCACCACGCCGCCCTCCGCCACCATTACTCCTCTGATATCCGTAATCATATCGGCGGTTGTCGCTTGTTTCACTCCGTCGTGGGCTGCAGAAGAGAAGATGCGTCTTTCTTGTGTGGGGTATGGGGGGCTAGGCGAGATAATAGGTCCCAAAATAAACTGTATTCGTTCTTATCGGAACCGGAACGGTCTGTGTATGTATATATTGTCAGGTAAGATCACGAGAAACCTGGATTTCTTCAGACTTTTTCTTTTTTCTTGTGATAATCTGATTCAGGCTGAAAACATGCCCGTAGAAAAGGAAATTATGATGATAACAACATCTTCTCGAGTGCTCTGCCCTTGATCCGGAAGGCCGCCAGTCTTTTTATAGTCCGATTCCATGGATTTGGTGAAGTTACGATTTTATCCTCTACCGTTTTCGACTCAATCACCGTATAAAAGTGAAAGGCTAATCATTTCGGTATAAATGATGGCGTCGGATGCAATTAGTTTTTTTTCTAATGGATAACTAAATTTATTATAGATGCAATTATGTCGGAATTACCCAAACAAATTCTGTAATCATAGACTAAAATAATTAATTAAAATAGTCTATATATATAAATTAAGACCATTTCTTGACACTACAAATAAAAATTATATGTACAGGAAAGTCCTTATTGTCCGTAATTTTGTCCCAATGATTAAGGAGTCATTTGCCGGGATTTTACGAATCATCGACAATGAAGCAGGAATCATGACTAAAAGCATAAGGATTTTGACCTCTTTGTATACAATTTACATTGGGTCGGCAAATTCCAACGACAATAGTAAAATTTGAAGAGTTGCATAATTAATTAACATGTAAGGCCTATCATACTTAATTTGTCATTTGCCCCTATAATCATATTGATACTTGAGAGAGAAACTCATGATCATATACTAGTATTTATTTTCTCATCCCAATGTTTTATAATTAGTATACATGAGTGTACACTCACGATCCCATATCTCTATATATAGATTTACTCTGGTGGACAAATTACGACAGTAGTAGAATTTGAAGAGTTGCACACTTAATTAACATGTAAGGCCTATACATAATATTGATACTTGCGAGAGGAACTCATGATCATACACCCGTCTTTATTTTTTCATCCCAACATTTTATAACTAGTATAAGAGAGTGTACACTCATGATCCCATATTTATATATAGATTTACATTGGGTGGACAAATTCCAACGACAATAGTAGAATTTGAAGAGTTGCCCATAGAATTTATAGAGAAATGCTATATACCACCAAAGTAACAAGCATACTCCCTCACATTGTGGGCCCCACATATCCACCAATATTGGTGTGTGAGGGGCCTTTATGAGAGATTTCTTGATTCGTGTATTTATTTTTTCGTGGTGTATAGCATTTCTTGAATTTCCATGTAAGGCCTATGCATAAGATCGATACTTGAGAGAGAAACTCGGGATCATATACCAGTCTTTATTTTCTCATTCCAAATGTTTTTTTTTACTTAGTATCCGAAAGTGTACACTTTCGACTAATCTAGGAGGTATGTAGTCAGTAAAAAGACTCCTATAAATTATACCTGACCACACGCTCTTGCTAGGGCAAGAACTAGAAACTTATTAGTAAAAAATTCAGCTAATTGACGCTAAAGTAAGATGTATTGGTTTACATTTTTATCAATTGAAATATTAGGGAGTAGATCTTAATTAACACTAAATGAATCTGCAAACTGAGTGTTAATGATTTAAATTGATTAATTGTGGGAGAAGAAATGGCGGCGTGGCTGAGCAGAGCAGACGGTTGCTTTTCCCTTCATCTGCCCTTTTAATTCTTTTGGGTAAAGTTCGAATTGTAAATATTTTAATGGCTCATGCTGCGTAACGTCATACTAATTACCACGACAGTGGGATTCAGAATAAGTTATTTCATGCTAATCGTTTCAATGCACAAATAGAGGGGCAGCCGAGGAAATTTGGAAAATGATATATTGCGTTTTTTAGTACATTTTTAGAATTGGAACCCAGGCCCTTCTAAAATGTCCACAATTTTTTTAATTAAAAATTTCTAAATCAAAAATGATATATTGCAAATGTGTAATTTCTATAAATGTCTGATGAACCCTTATAGAGATGCTGTTTTTTGGTTATCAAAAGTACATTATTTTCATAATAATTTGTACATTTGCAAGCGAGTGAGTGATGTAAAGTAGTGGGATCCCACTAGGATTTGCTAAAAAAAAAAGTGGGACTCCATTAGAGAGCATCACCTCTTAGCACACCACCATCACATCACCCTCATTAATGGGTAAGCACACACACATGTTGGTATGTGTATGTGGAATCCATTACCCATTAATGAGAGGTGATGTCATAATGTTGTGCTATAGAGATGGTACTCTATAGCATTACCGAAAATAGTGAGATACCTATAATCAGGTGATATACCTAATAAGAAGTATAAAATAGTAGGTCTTTGGAAATTGGCAGTGTGCACCTGTAATTAGGTGCTATACCTAGTAAGTAGTATAAAATAGCAGTTTCTTGAAAGAAAACAATATTTATGTGTAGTTATGTAAATATTGAAAGAAAACAATATTTATGGGTAAATGAACAAATAAGTCATTTTTGAGGTGTTGCTCGAATCCTAGGTGTATCTTAGACGTCTTAATGAGTTGTACAATATGTGCCCAGTAGTCTAGTTGGATAGTTATTTACTATTGCCAACGGGAAATTTCATATGGGTTAATCATCTCAGTCCAATTTTATACACCACTAATTTATTGAAAGAAAATCGTAAAAAGTCTTCCAATTAGCTGTCAAAAAGGTGTGAGTCAATTTGTTAAACAATGAGGTGTTTACACAATTACACATTAGTATTCTTGTGATATTCTTAGAGAAAATTCTTGCGGCATAGACACTGTGGCTCTACACCCCAAGACTTATTCCCTTAATCGCCGGTCCTCCATCCCTCACCCTCTTTTTTTTTAAAATTAAAATCTCGTCGTAACGAGGGTTAAACGTTGAATAAATTTTAAGCTCTTACAAAATTTAAGACCTCATACTTGAGCCATACGAATACAAATAGCAACATAGCCCGAATTTATTGTACTTGGATAATGTATTAGAGTTTTCCGAGACTGACTAATCACTTGCAAAAATACATAATTATAATTGAAATTGATTACTTGTTGCCGGTTTTGAGTGGCGTCCTTGGCTATGCGTTGCATGGATTAGGCTATCCACAACCATGGAGGAAGTTTCCTCCCTTTTTACCTACACCTATCACATCAACCCACTTTTCTCTCACCC
>JAOYMZ010046467.1:0-14553 GCA_025802335.1 Pinguicula primuliflora | reverse complement strand
TTTATAATTAAATATTTTTAATTTATTTTTTATATAAATATATGGGCATATACGGGCCAAACGGACGGGTAAAACGGGCCAAATGGGTTGAAATAAAACAGATAAAATGGGTTAACGGACGGATACGGGCTAAACGGGCTAAGCCCGTATCCGCCCGTCAAAAAAACGGTCCGATCCGGACCGGACCGTTTAGAAAAACGGGTGAGCCTAAGCCCGCCTGCCCGTATGCCACACTCTACCATGAACTACGTATACACCGAAAAAAATAAATGCCTACGCAAATAAATGATCAAACTAAATAGATATCAGAACAAACTAAATACCTATTACAATTTGCTTCAAATATACATAAACAACGCCCTCGTAATCTGTGCAACCGGATTCCAATCCTTGAGCGCAACCTCTAGAGATGAAAGTGATAATGCCTTGAAGGAACACGGTTAAAGCGGGGTGTTTGTATTGAGTTGATTTTATGTTGTTTGTATTAGTTCATTCTTTGTATTGCTTGTGCAGTGATGGGCCAATGGGAGTTGAGGAGCCCAATTCGGTTGTATATGTGTAACCAATGGAACTAGTGCAAGAGTGTGGAAAAATATCGGATACTTTCTTCCGCCGACTGTGTTCTTATTCACTGTAGCAATCCCTAGCAAAAGAGGGAGCTTTGATTTCATTAACTCATGCAATTACTGCACAAAATTGAGTCTTTGAAGTACGAATCTGTACATGGTATTGGAGTCATACCTTTTGGTCCGACAAAAATCAAGTCTTGCTTCTCTCAAGAGTATTTAACTCTTCCGCTGCGTCTTTTCTTCATTCTAGCACCGTGGGTGATAAGGAAAGCAAAACAGAGGAAAAGAAGACACAGATCATTGTTGGATCTACCTGTAAAATGGGGATCTCTGTTCGTGAATCTGATGAACCGGGCATGGACCTTGTTGCAGTCAAACTTGCTGCCAAAAATTACCAGAGCTGGTCTCGGGCGATCCGGATGGCGCTTGGCGTAAAGAGAAAGCTAGCTCTCATAGACGAAAATCAGGATTCACCTGCTGATGAAGATTCAGAGGAGTATCAGGCCTGCAAGAGCGTGGATATCATGGTGGCATCCTGGATTTACAATTCCATTGATCCAGAAGTATTGGCGGGTTTTCCTCATACCACAAATTGTGCAAGAGATCTTTGCATAGAACTCCATGAAAAGATTGAGCGAATATAATGGACCCATGGTCTTTCGTATCATAAGGGAAATCTTTGAACTCAAGCAAGGAAATGGCTATGTGACGAACTACTATAATAAGCTCAAAGGATTGTGGGATGAGTTGAGCTTTGTGAGGCCTCTTGTCAACAGGGCCGGTCCTGGGGTTCGGGATGCCCTAGCCGGCCCCCTAGCCGGATGCCCCCTAGCCGGACGTTTCCCAAGTCGGATGCTCCTAGCCGGATGCCCCTATTTGGATGCATCTAGCCGGATGCCCTAGCCGGCCGGTTCACTGGGCTTACCCCAGGGCCGGCCCTGCTTGTCAAGTGCAAGTGTGAGCTGCTGCTGAGTATTACTGATTAGGAGAGGTAAATAAAGTTTCTCTTTGGTCTTAATGCTGAATATGAATAAATTTCTTCGCAAATCCTTGCGTCCGAGCCGCTGCCTTCATTGAATAAAGCGTATGCCACCATACTCACGATAGAAAAACAACGAGAAGAACATGCAGCTACATATGGTTGGTGGGTCAAGATGCTATGGTTGCAAAATTTGTGAGTGGACAGAGATTTACCCCTCAAGGAGGTAGATGGACTCCAAGGCCAGCCTTTAACCCACAGAACGCTGGAAGAGGCAAGACCAAGGAGTCCCGATACGAAGTGTGAATATTGCCAGCTCCCTGGTCACATAGTATAGGATTTTTCAAGTTACAAACTTGGGATCACTACCATATGCAGGGGCACCCGACTCAAAACTATTACAAACTGAGGGATGCAAAACAAAAGGGAAAGAGGATCACCACACATTATGCACACGCAGTTGTTCAGGATGAAGGGGATGCTGCTGATGATCCTCTCACAGCCCAGGCTGTTGCAGATATTGTAAGATTGGAAATTTCTCGTGCATTAAAAGGTGTGATGCCTCGTGCACCAGCTTCTCATCCTTTGGAAAAACTTGACTACACAGGTACTATTTTCTTGCGAGCACTTATAGTTTCACAATTGCTCAAAACGAATCAGTGGATCGTTGATACTGGGGCCTCGAGCCACATGTGCAACAGACTTGAATTGCTTAGGCAAGTCAGAAATGCTAGACCTAGTCAGCGGGTGAAACAGGCCAATGGAAGTATGGCTATTGTTGAACATGTGGGAGACTTTGTTCTCAATCAGCATCTTGTGGTAACAAATGTTCTGCACATCCCATCATTTACATTCAATCTCTTATCTATGTCATGCCTTAGCCGTGTCTCTCGTGTTTTCATTTACTTCTATCCAAAATTCTGTCTTGTGCAGGACCTGGGATCTAGGACTGTTCTAGCCGTGGGAAGGGAACTTTTGGGGCTCTACATTTTGGATCATTCAAGCCTTATCAATCTGCCGTAGAAAAAGCCTGTCAATCTGCTACACAAAGAGCTTGTTTTGCAATCCCATGTTTTGCATTCTGAAAGCTGTAATCCTGTGAATTCTGTTCTTTTGACTGCTCCTTGTAATCCACTCTTATGGCATGAATGGCTAGGCCATACTTCTGTTAATCCACTTCGACAATTATGCATTATTAATTCAAAATCTCAAAGTGTCTCATCCTGTGAATCGTGCCACAAGGCTAAGCAAACTAGATCTCCCTCACTAAACATACAACACATACACAACACCTCTTGAGTTATTGCATATGGATTTGTGGGGACCGTATGCAACCGTGACTCTGAATGGTGCGTCTTATTTCATGATTGTAGTTGATGATTTTAGTCGTACAACTTGGGTATTTCTGCTCAAAAGTAAGACACAGGTTGCTGCAATCCTGGAGCACTTTCTGTGCATGATTGGTACACAATTCAAGTGGCCAGTATAAGTAATACGAACAGACAATGGGTCGAAATTTGTAAATCGAAGCTGTGAGGAAATCCTATCTAAAAGAGGGATCATTCACCAGCATAGCGTTGCAAACACTCCGCAATAGAATGGTGTTGTCGAAAGAAAACACCGCCACCTTTTTGAGGTGACCAGAGCACTGATGTTCCGTGCTAATATGCCCATCAAGTTCTGGGGTGAGGCTGTGTTGACCTCAGCATATATTATCAATAGAATACCATCCTCGGTGCTCAACTGGGAGAGCCCACATGAAGTGTTGTTCGGTGAAAAACCAGATTTGGGATTGATGAAAGTGTTTGGTTGCCTTTGTTACCGTGCCATAACTGCACCACACAAGACCAAGCTTGTACCAAGAGCTTTTAAAGCAGCATTTGTTGGTTATTCCATGGTGAGCAAAGCATACAATATATATGACCTTGAGAAAAAACGAATAGTTCTCTCACGAGACATTGTCTTCTATGAAAATGAGTTCCCATTCAGGGAGGCGATTGTTGCAAATCCATCATCGGTTCCAAATCCTATCAGTAATCCATCTTCTTTGATTCCTGTTCCATCATCAGATCCTTTACCAGCTACCACTACAGAGCCTAACCCCCAGTCACTCTCACCACCTCAAGATTTACCTACAGACCCTGTCAGTCCCACCACTGCAGATCTCATCCTTGCAGAACAATCAGGGCCCCATGATCCTGTTCCAGCTGAAACCATCTCTCATTCCTCCTCATCAAAACCTCAGTTGGGAAGAAGCTATCAAACCAGAACTGTTCCCTCATGGCACAAGGATTATCATGTCTCAAATCTCTCCTCAGCTACATCAAGGTTCCTTTCTGCAGCCACTTTCACAGAGCCGAGAACATATTCCCAATCCAAAGGAAGCCCTAAATGGCAAGAAGCTATCCGCGCAGAAATTTAAGCCTTGAAAAACAACAATACCTGGCAGTAACCACGCTTCCTCAAGGAATAAGAACAGTAGGCTGCAAATGGATTTACAAGATAAAATACAATCTTGATGGCACAATTTCTCGGCATAAAGCACGGCTAGTTGCAAAAGGATACAACCAAGTCGAGGGCCTGCATTTCATGGAGATTTTCTCACCTGTGGCAAAACATTCAACAGTTCGAGTACTATTGACTGTTGAAGTACAGAGAGGATGGCATATTTCTTAGTTGGACATAAATAATGCATTTCTGCATGGCAAACTGCACGAAGAAATCTATATGGACCTGCTTCAGGGATATACCTGTACTGATTCAGGTCAGATCTATTCTTTCTTTCAGCCACCCCATTCTGTTCCAGAGTATACGGGCAAGTGGACTGATGAATTAATCCCTTTTCGGAGCAAAATACCGACATCTGAGAAGTTACGAACTCTCCTCCATTATCTGATCGAAGAACCTTAATAGGTGTCTCAAACTGGGTAGCAACCATATGATAGAATTCAATAAACTTAGTCACAACTTCAGACTTATTTTTCAAAAAATAAATCCAGCTCATACGAGTAAAATCATCAATAAATAGAACAAAACATCTCAATCCACTACCCCCAATAACTGGAGCAGGGCCCCAAATATCAGAACGAATAAGAGCAAACGGTTTTTCAGTACGCGACATACTCGAAATAAATGAGGCTCGATGAGTCTTAGCCCGAAGACATGAATCACACGAAATAGAGAAGCCAGATAGGTGGGGAAACAATTGTTTTAGATAACTATCGGAAGGATGACCTAAACATTGGTGTCACAACCAACTTTTCTGGGATGAGGTGCTTCGAACTGAGAGGATCTTTGGATTTGGAGGGACAACTTCATCAACGTAGTACAGTTCATATCGTTCAGTGCCACGTCCAAGGATCTCCTTCATCTGGATATCTTGTAATACACAAAAAGTAGGATACATGAGTACAACGCAATTCAGCTCCTTGGTTACGTGGCTAATAGAAATTAATTTGTGGGATAGAGCCCAAACATATAAATAATTAGACAATTTGAAATTCGGGGTGATCTCAATTTTTCCAGCACCCTCAACCGAAAGTAGTTCTCCATTCGCTGTTTGAATATTCTTTTTTCGTGGTCACTGTTTCTCACACAAATCAGCAATATCATATATCACTGTGTTAGTAGCACCACAATCAAAAATCCACTTATGATTTTTCTCGATACTTCCATCACATGCATTCATAATACCAACATTCGAATTTTCGTTATTCCCAAAACACCCTTGTGAAAAGAATTTGGCACCATTAATATAAGAAGGATAGAGGGGCAATTTCACCTCCCTTTTCTTCATACCTCTGCTGTTCCGAAATTTCAATTGCTCTCTCTTCAGTTTCACGGCCTCTGGTCTCGACGGTTCGGAAAGGGGAGTTTCCGTGGTGATGCTGGGGTTGTCGCCTCCCTACGCCCACCGTCGTGAAGCCCCTGTCACGGTCATCATCCTCGTCGAGCTCCTACCCCTCACCGACAACCACAGTTCCTCGGTTATTGGCCGGCGAGTGGCAATTTCCTGGAAATCCGACGACGTAGTAACATTCTCTTCGTATATGTCAAAGTTTACCACAGTAATTGCATCCTTTCTGCCCGATCCGATCTTTTCAGATCAGAAATTCCCGAAACGGCCTATTCCGATCTGTGTTGGTTGTTCCTGGTCTGGTGGTCGCCATTCCCTGGTCGATTTCTGCCCGGACCGCTATAATTCACCTGCCTAGTGTCAGTTCCCGATCCGTGACCCGACCCATGGATCACAGTTTCTAGGTGGGTCACGATCATTGGGTTTGGGCCGCTTGGTTGGGTTATGTTTTGGGCTTTGGACGCAAGTCCGGAGCCCAAAGTTCCATCTTCTTCCTTGAGTGTTGCCGTCGGGTTCAAAATTTCCCGGCGAGTAACTTCAAATCTCACGGTAGCATAGGCAATGTCGACTACCGGAAGTGGTTTCTCCTTGAGAATATCATGCACAATGGGGTCGAAGATCCTATCAAGGCCAGACAAAAAAATAAACAGGCGATCCTCCGATTGCATTTCGTTGAATCGTACAATATCGTCTTCACATTTCATAGGATTTGGTCTCCTCCATCTCCTCCTATCAATCTCCATCCATAGACTATTGCACTTACTATAGTATTCCTCCACACTCATCTCCTTCTGTGATAATCGTCCCACTTTGGTCTTCAAATCAAACATCTGTAGACTATCTTCCCTTGCTTTGAATGTTTTTGCCAACGTTCTCCATAAACTTCCTGAAGTCGGGATATGAATATATTCTCGTACGATACTGCTGTCCATATTATTGGTGAGCCACGAAAAAACCTGGAGGTCTCGTTTTCTCCATAGCTTATACGACGAATCTATCGCCTCTGGTGATTTTTCCGTCAAGAACTCATAGCGATCTCTTCCTCCGATTGCTACCTCCATCAAACGTGCCCATAAAACAAAGTTGTTGTCGAGTTTCATTTCAATTCTCACATCGGGCTGATTTCCATCGGAAGAGGGCGCCCCGGATTGCTTTTCCATAATTGCTGTAATAGATTGGGTGAGAGCCTTGGTGGCTTCTTCGATAGCTGCCTACTCTTCCATGACTCTACGGTCGGAATTTTCATCGGAGTAGTGTTGTGGTAGATGACGAAATATGTTGGGTTAAAACCCTAGCTCCGATACCATGTGAGTTTGGATGAATGTAAAACGAGACAGAAATTTTACGTGGTTCGGCAAGAATCGCCTACTCCATGGGAGAGATGTTCTCTTTTTGTTATGTTTTTCACTATACACTTCATACATATATATAGACTTTACATATACAAGGCAACTTTCAGGATTAGGGCAATTCCGGGAAATTCACCAAATCTCTCCTTATCCTACAGAATCCTTTCCTTTCCAATAGATGCTTGGTGTTTAGGCTTTGCAGAAGTTGTCCAGTGTTGATGCATCGCTCGAGCTTGATATGTCCAGCTACCTTTTTGTTCGATTCCATATAGCTTTGGAGAACTCACATGTATTGAACACATGATCTTCGTTTTCAATTTAACTTTTTGCAAATGTAAAATGTTATCTCTTGATCGCTGTGAATTATCTTCATTTTTTTGAATATTTTCCTGAGTTGGTAATCAGTTCTGCATTAGCTTCTACAGAAAAATTCTCCTGCTTGCTGGTATGATGTTGTTGTGCACTGTGCTGAGATTCTTCTTTTCAGTTTCTGACCATTGAATGCTTCATTGTTCCATAATTTGGTTGTATGTTTGATGAACTGAGTAGTAAGCACTTCTGGCTGTTTTTTGTTTCCACCTGTCTTTCTTGTATATCTGCAAAAAAATGTTGGATAGAGCGCTTTTTTTTGTTGTATATCTCCTCTCACTCATCAAGAATTCTCTTCTTCCCAATAGTCCATTCTTCAATTTTGTGCACTCCCTGTTTAGACTTTCTATGCAACCTAGGGTACTTGAACTTGAGTGGTGTTACCCCTAGCCAACATTCTCCCAAAGAGTATGCTGTTTCCTTTTCCTAAATGCAGCTCCCATGATTGCTAACTACAATCCAACTCCAATCTCACTCCCACCTCCAACTCCAATCTTAGAGACTATGTTAATTAATATTTTGAGAGTGTTTATCATTCAACGTTTGAAAAGGACTAGCTCGGTGATCCAATATAATTCAGGGTGCAATAAATGAGGAATTCAGCACCATCTGTATAATTTTCAAAACTTGCTCCGGGGAAACCAGCCGTTAGTACTATCACATATAGCATCGCATAGAGGATATTTCGATAGCATCCCCTGATTAATATCCAAGGCAGGTTCCCGAAAAATCGACAATCTACAGTTATTACATATGGCATCTGATAGAGGGTCGGCAGTTAGAAGCCCCTAATTTTCTTCATGTGTTTCCTGCAACTTATACTGTATAAGGTCAACAACAAAATTGATACCATTCGAATCAAAACTACCTACAAGTACATCAGGACTTTCGTGGACACCCACCCACTTCAAGCTACTAATGTTATTCTTGTGGCTTGTGTGAGATTATTCAGCATTTGCTTGGCCAAGATCAATTTTTCAATAATCCAATATGCAAAGTAAAATCTATTTAATCATATATATCAATGGAAGTGCATAAGTCAATAATCTCTTGCTCAACATAAGCTGAAATATCAGCAACTGGAGAACCTCTAGAACTGTATCCCAAAAAAGTTAGAAAGCAGAAAAAACAAAAGAAAAGGTGTGACTCGGATTCAAGTGATGACAGTTAGCAGGAAAAAAGTGATGGAAATGAAAGCTATTATGTGATCAAGGAAACCAAAGAGGATCAACAATATCAAAGGTGGTAGAAAACAGATTCTGGAAAAAACAAAAGGCATCAGTTGGTACAGTAAACCAGACAAGCCCAGGAGAAGAGACTGAAAGTCAGGAATAAAACAGTGTACAGGAACTAAAGCAGACTAGTGAGGAGGTGCAAAGAAAAGTAAACTGTGATGAGGACAAAAGCAATCAATTGGTTGTGTCAAAAGACAAAAATAAAGAGAGCGAGGAAAGGAATGGAATACAAGATGGAAATGAAAAAGGAATGTAAACATAAAAAGAGGATTGGCAACAAGTGATAGCAAGTGTGCAGAGGCAAAGGAAAATCTGGTGAATTCCTCAGCAAAAGGAAGAGTTAACAATTATAGAACAGTACTAGACAATGACAGTGATGAGGAGGAAGAGGCATCTGAAGGAACTCAATTTTCTGATAGAAAAAGAAGGAATAAGAGTAAGAAAACTGCAAAGAAAAGCAAAAAAGGAAGATGTGAAAAAACTAGCACGAAAAAATCAAGAAGGCCAACAAAGCAATATCAGGAAAATCATGAAATGGTGGAAGAATGGAAGACCATCATGAAGAAAAACATAAAAAAGGTGATTCATGAGAAAAATAGTGAAGCTGAAAGTGAGTGTGGAAATTGCGCAGTGAATGATAACTCTCTGGTAGACAGTAATATTGCAGCATCAAACACCAAGCATTTGAGGAAAGAAGCAACAGAAATCATAAAGAGAGGCAGTGCACTGGGCATGGTATTTCCAGATGGGGAGGAAAAAGGTATTGAAAGAGTATTAGATATGGAAAGGGCAGAAAATAATGAGCAAATGAAGGAAAAGAATCAAAGCATTAGTGGTAGCACAAAAACAGACAAGGAGGACCAAGGAGAAAAAGAAAAAGTAGTTTCCTAAATGCAGCTTATCACCTACAACGCAAGAGGTATGAGAAGGCAAAGAAGAAGAAGAAAAATAAAGGAAATCTTAAGGAGAAACAAGACAGATTTTGCAGCCTTTCAAGAAACAAAAAGAGAAATTATAAATGAGGCATTCATTAAAGAAGTCTGGTACACAGAGGACTTTGATTGGGTGTACAGTGGCTCAACAGGATATTCTGGCAGGATACTGTGCATATGGGGTAAAACGAAATTCAAGAGGAAGGATTATGGAGCAGTGAAGGTGTTTTGCCAGTGACAGGAAAGTTAGAGGGAGATCAAACTACATGCCATCTAGTGAATGTATATGGTCCAATGGAATTAGACGCAAAAAAGGAACAGTGGAACGAAATTCTCAAATACCATGAAGGAAAATAGAGTCACAAATGGATAGTCATGGGAGATTTCAATGCCATATTGCATAGAAACGGGAGGAAAGGGATCAACACTCAAAACCATGACAGAGAAATAAAAGCATTCAGAGAATTCGTAGAAAAGATGGAGCTGTGTGATCTGCCAATGGTCAAAAGAAGATATACTTGGCATTTATCCTCGTTAAAGGCAATGAGCAGGATAGACAGGTTCCTTCCAAATGAAAAATGACTACAAGGAGAAGATAAATGGATACAAATGGGCCTAGATAAGGAGGAGTCAGATCATATACCTGTTAAACTGATGTCTAAAAATGCGGATTTGGGCCCAAAATCTATCAAAATGCTGAACAGTTGGTTAAAAGATGATGAGTACAACAGAATTGTAGCTGAGAGTTGGAAAAAGGAAGGAATAGTGGGGACAACAGGATACATAATCAAAGAGAAAATGAAGAGACTGAAAAATGACATCAAGCAGTGGAGTAACAATCAAGATAGAGCAAAGAATAAGTTACAAAGATTGGAAAAGGCAAGGGAGGAAATCACAGTGCAAGCGGAGTTGATTGAGGGGTGGAGGCCAGATGAGGAATTTTTAAAAGAAATGAATACAGAAATATCACATTTGAAAAATAAGAGGAGGAAAACCTAAGACAAAAAGCAAGAGATAAGTGGTTCCAACAAGGAGATGCAAATACTGCGTTCTTTCACCGAAGATTAAAAACTAATAGGAACAGAAATCAGATAACCGGAATATGGAAAGATGGAAGGTGAATCAGTGAGGTGATAGAGGTGAAAGACAGCTTCAAAACACACTTTGAGGAAAGATTTAAAGAAGCATATCACAACAGACCTACCATGCATGGATTACAAGCTAAACAAATAGATATACGAATGAAAGTAAGCCTGACAAAACAATTCACAAAGGAAGAGAGCAAAGGGGCATACACGAATGTGATGGAAACAAAAGTCCAGGTCCAGACGGAATGAACGTCTTTTTCATACAACAGTTCGAAACCATCTTTGAGGAGGATATTTGTAAGATGGTGGATGAATTTCACAGGAATAAAACCACGGTAAAAGGGGGCAACGCAGCCCACATTGTTCTGTTCGCAAAGAAGGAAACACCCCTGCAGATATGTGACTACAGGCCTATTACATTGGTTGGAGCTATTTATAAAATAATTTTGAAAATGCTGGCTGCCAGGTTGAGTGAAGCACTGAAAGATGTAATAGCCTCTACACAAAGAGCGTATCTGAAAGGCAGACAAATTACAGATGGCATAATCATTGCGAATGAAGTTATTGCTGAGGTGAAAAGTAACAGAAAGCCAACAGTTTTACTAAAGATCGACTTTGAGAAGGCATATGATATGGTAAACTGGAATTTTCTAGATGAAAAGGCAAGAAAAGTGGTAATTCTGAAGGAGTTTAGAGAGTGGATCAGAGCGTGCCTAAGTTCTGCCTCATCATCAGTTTTAATCAATGGAAGCCCCACTAATCAATTTAATCACAGCAGAGGAATCAGACAAGGAGATCCCATTTCACCCTTTCTATTCCTGTTGGTAGTGGAAGGACTATCACTATTGATGGAGAAAGCTGTTCAAACGAGAATGTATGACCCTGTGCAAGTGGGGAAAGATGAGGTGAAGATATCACATCTCCAATTCGTAGATGGCACTATGTTCTTTGGCGAAAGAAACTAGATACGATTTAAACATGGAGGAAAGAACCTTGGAACAAATGGCTGAGTACATGAAGTGTCCTATAAACAGACTGCCAATGGTGGACTTGGGGTTACCAATTGGTGATAATCCAAGAAAAACCAGGATGTGGAAAACGGTTATGGATAACTTCAAGAAAAGGTATGATAGCTGGGAGAATTCTACATTATCGATAGGTGGCAGATTGGTGCTTATTAACTTTGTGCTTTCTAACTTGTCATGTTACTGTTTCTCAATTTATAGAGCTCCTAGGACTATCTTAAAAACCCTTGAGAGAATCCAAAGGAAATTCCTTTGGAATGAGAGTAAAAACAGGAGAAGAACACACTGGATCAGCTGAAAGAAGATCACTCAATCGGTGGAAAATGGTGGACTAGGAGTATGTAATCTGGAAGATTCAATGAAGCAATGCTGGCGAAATGGAGTAACAGAATAGTTGAAGAAGAAGACCATCTATGGAAAAGAATCTTGAGATCAAGATATGGCGAAGGAGGAAAACTCAAGATAGGAAGTATCAGGGAGCTTCAGCAAACAAGTTCACAGCAAAGGGCAAGCACCAGACCGCATACAACACTGAAAAAAGCTTCAAGGTGGTGGCAGGATGTCAATAAAACCGTAAACCAAGAATGGCACCAAAAACTCTGGAAACTAAATGCAGGAAGAGGAAACACTATACTTTTTTGGGAAGAAGAATGGGTGGGCGAGCAAAAGCTGTCAACAACCTATCCAAGATTATATAGAAAGACCAAAACCAAAGGGGCAACAATCTCTCAAATGGGAGACTGGAATGAAGGAACATGGGTGTGGTCACTGGAATGGAAGAAACAACTATATGGAATAGAAGAAACACAAGCAATGGAGCTACTTGAACTGATTTCTAACGTTTTACTAAATGCAGATCAACAAGACAAGTGAATTCAACAAGCGAATCAAAATCAGGAGTTCACAGTAAAATCATGCTACCAATGGATCATGAATTTCAACACTGAATCCCACTGGACATAGGAAGAGCTCACAATACTAAAAAACATACGAAGCAAGAAAGTACCTGCTGCAGTTCGTATTTTCACTTGGCGAATGGCACAGGACAGGTCGCCCACGCAAGAAAACCTGAAGAAAAGAGGCATTATCCATCAAAATCGGACAATAACATGTCATATATGCAAGGAAGAAGGCAAAGAGGAATCAGAAACTCATATGTTCTATCAGTGTGCTACAACAACGGCAATATGGAAGCTTGTCAAACAGTGGCTAAATTGTCGATCAGCAACAGATGCACCGACGATAGACGAATTCACCAGCATCAAACAAGCGAACTGGAGTATAGAAACATGGAAGACCTTTTGGATAGCCACTGTTTGGGAGATATGGAAAGCCAGGAATCAACATCATTTCAGCAGCGAAGAACCAGCGATAATGAAATTGTCCAAAAAATAAAGGACATCACCTGGATATGGAGGCAAAATTCAAGGAAAAAAACTCCCAAAAGCAAAGAAATGACCGATAAATGGAACATTGATCCGGCAAGATGTAAGCTACGGACGGAAGAGAACGTTTGAAATGTTTTGTAGATGTATTTCGATGGAAGAGGTGGAAATAGTCCAGGGACGAAAATGTAATTAGTGTACAATTTTTGATATTAATAAAAATAAAAACATTGCTTACCAAAAAAAAATCAACTCAAGAATAATTCATGCAGTTAATACCACAAGGAATATGCAACTTATGGTTAGCAAAATAAAAATGGGGAAATCCTTTAAAGTATCATGAATTATATTTTTCCAACAATTGAAAAAAATTCTGCAACGAAAATGAAATATTCAAAAATATATATATTTTTAATATTCTTAATATATGGGTATGATGTATTCTATAATAAAGAAACATGACTTTTGAATTTGTTATTCTCAAATTTACATAATAGAATAATCTATTGTTACCATAACCTTTTAATCGATTTTTTTTACCATCTTTTTTTTAATACAACTGAGGCTAGTACGCCAAAATACAGAGACTGTCGCGATCAAAATACAACATTCCATGATCAAACAATTCGTGATCCTTCAGGGAGGATCAAGGATAACGGGATAGGGCGCTGGGATGTCTGCGGGCGCTGGGATGTCTGCGGGCGCTGGGATATCTGCGGGCACTGGGATGTCTGCGGGCGCTGTAAGTCCGATGGGTGGCTCGTGATGGGGGCATGGCTGCTGTCCAGGGACCCTAGGCGCAGCTAAAACTGCTTGGTTTGGACTCACCACATGCTGCATAAGCATAGAATGCTGTGATTCAGTACTGGCTCCCTGCCAGTGTGGCGTAAACGACCTCAACGGGTCCTTCGCATAGATAACTGTGTCATTCGTAGACAAACCAAGACCTCTTTTGGGAAGCAAGTCCGCCTGTTGGTTCTCGGCTCTGGGAATGAATTGAAGACTCATGCCCTCGCAGTTGTTCATGGTATTCCGAATAATTCGCACGGTGGGATTGAGATACAAGAGGGCTGAGCTACGACCGCATCTATCAAACACAGGAAGTCATAGGCTCGACTTGCTGGTGTCAGTTGCACCTTAGGACAGAAAGGCAGATTTCTGAGTGCACCCTCCCTCAGTTGATTGTAACTTGTAAGATTGTAGAAGATCCTGTAGAGACACCGGAGAGGTCTCCTTCCCCTGGAAAACTAGTTGGTTCCTCGCAGTCCAGAGTCGCCATATTGAGATTGCAAAAATGATTCCCCAAAATCAATCAAACTCTGAATGGGTCTGTGTGCTAAGTGATTCTTGCGGGATTCTTGGGGTTAATTTATTTGAAATACTCAAAGTTGATTGATTTGAAATATGATAAAAAAATCTTTTCCAAAGGATTTGAATCCATAGAAGATGAATCAAGAGATGGAGCATAAATATTATGTTGAGGTTATCTTATTTTTTTCTCAAATAATGGTTTGAGTACCATGGAGTACAAAAACCTTCAATGAAAAAAGTCATCAACAATCTGATAGCTAGAGATCCATCAGACCCAATGTAAATTTATCCGTACATCATGGTGTGCGTGAATGTTTGCATTATGTGCATCAAGTTACAAAGACTTAGGCTGTGTTTAGCGTCGCCTTATAAGTTACCTTATCAGTCAATTCTGCCTTATAAGTCAGTTTGACAAAATAAGTCTGTTACGTGAACGTTCACCTTCTGACTTATAA
>JAOYMZ010046456.1:0-14554 GCA_025802335.1 Pinguicula primuliflora | reverse complement strand
GAGTCAACCCAAGGGCCTTGGTAAGCATAGGAGTCCCGTGATGCAAAAGTAGTTGAACTAGTCACTAGATTGATTGATTTTTGGCATGGCTACATTGGGAGGCAACATACTAGAGCCTTGAACATCTTCTCATATTTGTAAACTCTCTGAATTTGTGGGTTTGTATGGTCAAAAGCCTCGGATCATATTGGATTTGGTACTTGTATTCTCGGATGATGTGTGAAAACATGTATGTTGTGAATGTTTGATCTATTGAACCTCCTTAGCATATTATTTAGTATTTTAGGTTGTTTTTCATCTTGGTTAGGTTAGTGACAACTTATCATGATGTTGGCTACTCTGAGTTTGTATTTGATTAGTGTGGGTTAGATCTACTCCCATGGGAGATGACCTTTACTCATTAATGAAGTTACTACTTGATGACTATGTATATTTGCATATCACTCTAGGTTCTCATCACAACCCCAGACGACAAATATTCAATTCACAATCAAAAGGGGGTTTCAACCCAACGATAAACATAGCCACCAAATCATACTCTCGAACACCAACAACCTGAGTCAAGAGTTGTTCGTATTTTTGCTTAACCAAAAAAAAATAGTTGTTCGTATTCCGCTTGGTACGTCTTCACAGAGTTCTTTTGGCAAAGCTTAGACAAAGTACCCACTGGATTTTGATAAAAATTCCGATCGAAGCGAGTGAGGACTTGTGAGAGAAAGTCATCCCAAGTAGTGAGCATGCTGTCTTCATAACCGAAACCAGTCGGCTGCTTGGCCCTCAATGTACACCCCAACATAACGGAGCTTGAGGTCATCAGGAGTATTATGATGAGTGAAGTACTCGTCATACAAAAACTCTAGCCATGAGGATCAGAACCATCGAACTTCGGGGCATCAAACCGGAGTTTGGGGGTCTGGATGGCGGTGGCGGCCAAAGCTGCATCGTAGGCCGACTGCGGTGGCAGTGCACGGCCAAGGATACCACCGAGCAGTGTCGGTCGGTCATCGGATATGTTGCTGAGCGCCGCCATATTGGCGGGATCGCATTTAAGGTGACATCTGTCCTGGTCATGAAAGCTTCAATATCGAACACCCGATTGGACAATGTCTCCAATTTGGACTCCAGATCGGAAGAGGCATGTTGCAGGAAGGAAGAGATCGGAACGAGAGCACCAAATGTTAAGATTTTGATGACGAAGAAGTGATCATCACACTTGAAGGCCGCGAGGGGAGGAGAGACATCGCAAAGGGAGGGAGAAGGACTTTAAGAATTTAGTAAGAAGGAGACTAATAACTTTCATTCATAATTCCAAAGAATATTACAATCCTACCTTAAATAGAAAATAATTCAAAAGACAATGGACTCCTTTAACACGAAGCAGTCTTATTTAATCTTAATTAATAATTAAAGCAATTATTAAATCTTTACTAAATTAAAGATAATGCAAAAACTACTGAGTAACCGCAATAAAAATCCATTCCGCTCACATCATGACTTGTATAATTCATAATCATCGTATCGACAGTTGAACTTCGACGAACGCATCGTAAGTCGTGATAGAGATGGTTCATCAAACATAATGTCTATAACACCAAACCGCCACTCTTTAACTGAAAGCTCTAGAGATGATTAATTATCGGTGGAGTAGAGTATAGGCCCTAAAAGGCTGAGCCTGCCCAAGTAATTAGCCTCCAGCGTCAATTTCTTACCATTTATTACAAAGTCTAAGTCAATTGATTTTAACAGCCATTATATAATAATAATAATAATAATAATAATAATAATAATAATAATAATCCCAATGGTTCATTATTCGTATTAATTAGATTTTAGATCCAGCCAGCAGAAAGGAGGAGGCATGTGGCTGGACAATTTATAGACAGGAATCTTTTTATTTGGTTTCAGACCCGTGACGAACACAAGAGCTGCTGGCGATTTTATCTCCTCCTTTAGATCTCGTGATATCTTGTTGCTCTGTGTCCGATAGGTTACGTGGCGGAGAACGACGGTCGTGGCCGCCAGCGAGGAAAAGATAAATTTATGGTTGAAGCAATGCAGTAGGTTGGAGCCAGAGGCAGCTGATACGGATCCCGCATAGCTCGTGCAGTCTGATCTGCTTCTTCCCCGTTCATATCCCTGAATTTCTAGGTTAGCTTCTCTTCGTTTTCTTCGTTTTAAAATTTATTTTTTTTTGTGTTGAGATGGGGTTTAACTACCTTATCTGCATTGGGGCCATTGAATCTTCAAGTGTTGAGAACTGTGAGGTTTGATCCTTGTACTTTTCTTTGGATATTTCACCACTCTCTGAGCATTCGGTTGAGGTGGCGCTGGGGATTGGCGGCGTGAGGCGAGCCGCGAGTAACATATGAAATTGGGAAAATTGAGAACAAAGTTTTGATCTTGTTGTTAGATGACATCAAGATTTCGATTTTTCAAGAAAATATCATTTTCCGGGATTTATACTTCTCGCCATATCTATACATCCTAGCATTTTTATAGTCCGATCTACTCATCTGTTATATGAATTTGATTCGTTCTTCACTACTTTCTTGCGCGAAGGATTGAATGCGAAGCTAGGTGCTAGATGCGTTACATAAACGAATTGACCTAGTGTGCAATAGCTTTGTTCTTGTATTTGTTTTTTTGCTTCGTTTTTTCTGCTTGCATACGTTATGTTCTGATAAAGACTTTGTCATCTTTGTATGAAGATAAGAAGCCGCGTGGGTAATTCACTAAGATGTCATTCAAGAGCATGGTGCGTGAGCTGAAGGAGATTAAAGACGGGATTGGGAGCATGTCAATACGGGAGGTTGAGCGTAATTATTGGCGCAATCGAACAAGATCATATATTGCCCCTGATGTAGCTCCTTCTGAGGCAATGGTGCAAGGGAAGTGGGCAAATTTACCCTCCGAGTTACTTTTGGATATCATCCTGAGAGTTGAAGAGAGTGAGACTGCTTGGCCTGCTAGGACGATTGTTGTGTTTTGTGCAGCTGTTTGTAAATCTTGGAGGGATGTCACTAAGGAAATCGTCAGAACTCCAGAGGAATGTGGGAAGCTCACCTTTCCGATTTCGTTAAAGCAGGTAACATTTTCACCCATTCAGTTATTTCATTCACTTCCTGGGATGAATGTTGCCTTGCAGAGGCTCTTAGTGTTCATCTCTTATTTTTTACCAGCCGGGGCCTCGAGATGCTCCAATTCAATGCTTTATCAAGAGGGATAGGATAACCTCGACGTACCGCCTATATTTTGGTCTGACGCCATGTAAGCCATTTACTTGATGAATCATTTGTTGGTGGTATCCTGCCTTTAGTTAGTTTCACTCCTATTTTCCATCAGAATGAAGTTGCCTTTGAATTCATGGTGGGTAATAGTTTTTGCATATGTATCTTTGGGCGAGGCTTGCACATTTAGAACAAACCAAACCAAATATACCCAGTAAATCCCGCCCTTAGGCAGGCTGGGGACGGTAGAATGTACGCAATCATACCCACACCCCTTAGTAGGATGGGAAGATTGTTTATACGCAATCATACCCACACCCCTTTAGTAGGATGGGAAGATTGTTTCCGCTTGCACATTTAGAATACAGCTGCTAATTTTTTATTCTAATGGCAGCTGAGGATGAGAAGGATAAGTTATTGTTGGCTGCCAAGAAGATTAGAAGGGCCACGAGCACGGAATTTATTGTATCTTTGGTTGCTGATGAGTTTTCTCGAGCCAGCAACACATATGTAGGAAAACTTAGGTGAGACCTTGAATATCATCATACTTGCATAAAACTGCAGAACATTTTCTACACTGTCATTAAATGTCATCATTGTATTTAGGTCTAATTTTCTTGGGACCAAGTTCACCATATCTGACAGCCAGCCGCCATATGCTGCTGCTGCTGCTGCCAAACATATGAGTCAACATAGCCGAAGATTTAGTCCCAAGCAAGTATCTCCGAAATTGCCTGCGTGCAACTACAATGTGGCTACTGTCTCATATGAGCTCAATGTTCTCCGCACAAGGGGTCCAAGAAGAATGCATTGTGTGATGCATTCAATTCCCTTCTCTTCCATTCAGTCGGGGGGGACTGCTCCAACACCGACAGATGAGAAACCTTCTTTAGCACCAGTGGCAAAAGGAAAGGAGCCAGTTATATCTTTCAGCTCCCCATCCCTCTCGAGTTCATCTATGTCAAATTCAAAGGATACAGAGGCCCTTGTGCTTCGAAACAAATCCCCAAGATGGCATGAACAATTGCAATGCTGGTGCCTAAATTTCAAAGGCCGGGTTACCGTAGCATCGGTCAAAAACTTCCAACTTGTTGCTGCTGTTGATCCTTCCGCTGACATACCTTATGCAGAACAAGAAAAGGTAATTTTACAGTTTGGAAAGATAGGCAAAGACATCTTCACCATGGACTATCGCTACCCACTCTCTGCATTCCAAGCTTTCGCCATATGTTTGAGCAGCTTTGACACCAAGCCAGCTTGTGAATAAATTTGGTATGGACTATGTTGACCAGATCCCTCCAAACGCTTCTTGCCATAAGAGGATATATGTGTTGTCCTCCCTCCTCCTGGAATGGCATCATAGCGGTCCAGGGTGTAGTTTTATCTGTAACAGGCTATGTTGGAAATGTTGTTTCTTCGACCATCCCGCACTGTTAATGCTGAAACATTACCACTGACTATAATGCTGAAACATTACCACTGACTACCATCCCGCACTGGTAATGCTATCGTCCTCTATTACATGCAGTGGAGTTGCGGTGAAACTGAATGTCGTTTATAGTATTTAAACCCGTGACTTGTGAGCGCAATTGTCTCTCCCATAGCTATTAGGCCAATCCCTCTTTGACTCAGATTACTAGAAAAGTGCGAACACATGAACATATTGACGTCCGGGATGGTTCAACGAAGTTTGGCCTTAAAACTTCTCAGGGGCAAACACCAATTGGATGAAATGGCAATGTTAGTTACATTTTCTAGATTTTCTTTGTTGGGGCCTTTTTGTCATGTGAAGATGATGGTGGTCCTATCCTATCCCACCGTCTATGGCTGTGTTGTATGGTGGCAGCACTCAAATGGCGAAGGTTGAAAATGAAGCAGCCATTGAAGTGGACCACTTCAATATCAACTAGCCCTCATCTTTTCATTTTCATTCACCCATTCCTGTGCCCACCGTGTTTAAAGTTCCCAACTGCAATACTTCTACGAAATCAACATCATCTTCATTGGAAAGAAGGAAAAGGTTGTAATCAAAATAACTTATCTTACTGCTGTGTAGTTCTAATGGAGGTACATGTAGTCACCGAATCTACTATACATGAGCTGATACAGATGAATTTTCCTGCACTATGTACTTTTTTTTCTCAGGCAATGGACTTGTTATGCAACAAGAATGCCTCCGACTGGTAGCAGTTATATCTCTTCCATGAATCTCGAGAATCTTGTGGTAAGGTGTAGTTTAATTAGTCATGGCTTCTGAACTGATCGTGGGAAGAAGAGTTCCTAAGCTGTGAACAAGGAACAGAACTGTTGGAATGATATGATGAGATGATATACAAGAGTAGAAGAAGAAACCTTAATTAATCATGTAGAGTAGAGGCTATTGTTTAGCTAATGAAAACCGGCATTGAACATACTCGTCCAGTCCAATTCCCAACCAGGAAGTTGCTGCAATATGTCAAAAAAGCGGAAAATATCCGAATATCAAATCGCGCGGAGAACCTAGTGAAAGTACATGTATTGAAGATGACTCAAGAAAGAAATGCCTCGTTTCCTATTTTCCCAGGAGAAGTTTGAGATGGATCTACTGCTATATCAGCTGCAGAGTTGTAAGGCTGCATCGTGTTGTAATGAAATATTGGTTCAAACTGTGCTGCTGCAGTAGCTCTTGAAGGTAGTAGACAGCCAATATCTGCAGCAGCCTAGAAACAAACCAGGACTTGAATCACCAACTTTGGAAAGCAGGAACTCCTGATGTTTATAGAATAAAAAGAAGAGAGCAACTCACCTCTTTTGCAAAGAAATTTTCCATGCCGAAATCGAGCCTTGGATTTAGGGTTGCCAGTTTCATAGACAGGAACTACAGAGTTTCAACAAGATGATAACAAGCAAAATTAATACTCAACTATGCCATGACAGAATCAAACCCAAGTAGCTCAACTAGTGAGCTGGATAGGATTCGATACCTTTCCCTATTCCGGGAAAAAAACTATGGCATGACAGATTACAGGATGAAGAAAGTTTGCTGTTGTGTTCCAATACTTACCTCGACTTGCTTTTGCAGTGATTGGACATAGTTAATGATTTCATCGAGCATTCCAGCTTTTCCTGTCACCTTATTACAACCCGGGACTAAATCCTGCAGACACTTCATCTTCTTGCTGATTTTTTCTCTTCTGGCCTGAAAACCAAGAAAATCAAGAAAAAAAGTGGTATTGATTTAATTGTTAATATTCTCTTTTAGCAGTTCCTTGTACAGTACGTACTCTTTCCGCGAGACTGTGGCTATCAGTAGCCTGCCCACGTCTTGCCCGGACATGAATAAAATCTGGTTTTTGCACCTTTGAACACCCTTTGTAACCAGTATTTGTCGAAGCTTCCCTTTCAGTTTTCACAGTGATTTCTGATTTCTCGTCCCCTGCTTCCTCGGAATCGACCAAATTCTCTTGATTCTCTTCTTCAATATCAAACTACATACTCGTGGAAACAAATAACAAACAAAATCATCTTTGAGAGAGATCCCAATAGCGCATTCTTCTTTTCTTGGTAAGAAAGAAAGATTAATAATTTCAATATACGAAGCGAAACCTCTGCTTTTCTCTTGTCAGCACGCTTCATTTCCCTTGTCAGCAAGCTACTGTTGCATTGCCGTCCCTGCTCCGAGGCCTTCCGGATGGACGAGCAATCGCTGTTGGAGACCACCGAATACGATTGGTTTTGGAGAGCTGATTGCACGTGGAATCGGCAGCATTCCATTTCTTGATTCTGCAGCAGCGAGTTGCTCTGCTGATGCAGTCTCTGCAGCAGGTCCCTCTGTCGTTGGAGCACGGTGACGTCCATATGATTCGCTGGAGAAGACGACGACGACGACCAGTGCTTGAAGCGCAGCATTCGGGGGATCAAATGAGTGGTGCACTGTGACTGTGAGGCTAAATGGAGGTGAGATGAAACGATATACGACAAGGTGCGTATGTCTGTTTGTATAGTGCAGTGTAAATTTCTCTGGGTCATACTCATGGATTGTGGATAGAGGGGTGAGGGAGGGGACGAAGGGATGAATAAGGGATGAATAGGAGTAGGGGGTGTAGCCCCACGTCCATTTTGCACCATGTGCTGTTGTCTCGGGTTGGGATTAGGGCTAGGACTGAGAAACAATGCAATACAAGAAAGAATTAGGGGAGTGTTTTTTCCCCACTGCTACATATACACCATTTATTTACATAGAATAGTGTATGATTGTCGTTTTGTAGCCAACAAATAATAGAACCTGTTGTTTCCAACACTTCCCAACTCCAACACTGCGTCATAATGCTTTATACACCATTCTGTAGAAAAAAAATGTTGTATACATAGCATTTGCGTTTTTTTTCTGATGCATAACTACTTGGGCAATTAAAAATTTATGAAGCCGAATTGTTTTCTTGGCGGTCGGATCCGTATGTTACGGTCAAGATCAATCCACTTAAAATGAGCCGAAGTGGCTGGTTAAAATTCGCAGCTCGAATCCACGGGTTGGACCCGCGAATGTTTATTTTTTTATAATCACTTCGATCCCTCCTATGTAATGAAAAGACTTCAGCAACCCCTTGTGGAGAATAATAAGTTCCGTATTGGGTGAGAGGAGGAATGTTATGCGGCCAAAGAAGATGAGCAGCATGAGGATTGACAACAGATGAGCACTTGTAATTCATTACGAGCATCCCTCTGTTCGAATCTGTTGTGTAGAAAACAAAATTAGATCCCTAAAAAAGCTGAATAGAGAAATATGTTGTGTGAATTTTGCGATCATTGGGTTATTTTTCTGTACTTCTTGTCAATCTCGTTGTCGTGATTCTTTTTTTTCGATTCATACATCTTTTTTCAGGAGAGTTTTGCCCTGGATCTCCAATTCATACTAGTTTACAACAGAGTAGGATTTTCTCGAATTCATTCAGGCCGGTCAAAACCGGATTGAACTGATCTCGGCCATCCGATAAAGAACAGATTTAGGCATGATAAGGGTTGGGTTCGGCAACATTAGGGCTCTGTTTAAAAGTTCTACTGAAAAGCTGCTTTTGGCTTCTGAGGGGAACTTTTAAAAAAAGTACTTTTTTAAGAAAGTTATAAAGTGTTTGCAGTGGGGGCTTAACTGTGACAAAAGTTAAAAAAATAGTACGACAAAAGGATATAATACAGGAAATTTTTTAGGTATATTTATATTATCGATTTGTATATAGACAAAATGATCTTAAAAGTGAACTTTTAAATATTTACAAAATTACTTCACCTTAAACCTCTCATAAGCTACTACAAGGTAGCTTTTGACTTTTGGGCTTTTAGGAGCTTTTCCACCACCAAAAACCCAAATTGCAAACAGTGTAAAATAGGCTTCTGCGATTAAAAAGCCGAAAGCTGCTTTTGAGAAGAAATTGCAAACAGGACATAACTACTGAAAAAAATTGAGAATTAGGGCAGGGAAGGTGATTGGAACAGTAGGTTGATCGGAACCGCCATGTACCTAGCATTTGCTTATAATTAATATTTTTTCTTATTTATTTTCTATTATTGGAATAGTTAATTCTCAAAATTCAATAAATTTTACCAACATTGTTATTTAAGTGTACTCATACATTTAATTAATGACTCATGATACATATCAAAAAAATTAATGAATCATACCATATTTTTATATATTTAAAAAAATTACAATTTTATGGTTGCATGTTGGATGAGCGGCTATGGATTTGGGTCCGAGTCTCCCCACCAACGAGGCGGAACGGGTTTGGGTCAACTTATGGGGCGAGGTGGGCGGGTCTGAATCAACTTATGGGGGGGCGTGGGCAGGCCTGGGTCAACCTCACCTCGCCCTGCCCCATTGCCATCCCTAAATTAGGGTGAGTTCACTATTCGAGAGTTCGATCGTTTCGACTGCCTAGGCACCGCATAGGAGGTCAAAAATGTCAGACCGTCTTGAATATACCCTAAGCGATTTGGCTGGGTGCCCAAGGGCGGCAGGGTGGCCGCCTTGGGGTCCTGGGGGCCGCACTGGCTGCCTTGGCAGCAGTGCAGGGCCGCTTAGGATGCCTAGGATACCATCATCTTGAACACTTATACTAGCGCAGGATTTTTTTGAAATGAATTGTGTTGATTTTTTTACAATGTACGAGAAGGCACCAAGCGAAAACAGGGCGGCCAGGAGCCGCCCAGCACCTCGGGCGCTGCGGCCGCCGTAGCGGCACCTCAGCGATTGAAGGAATTTTTTATAGTTGTTTTTTTTAGACCAACTATATTTTAAATGTTAACTCAAAACCCATAATTAATATGAGGATTGCAGTGCAAGTGCAAGAACAAAAAAAAAGAGGTGGGCACTTATATTTACTAGGTTATAGCCCGTGCCCTCAGGGCACGGTTCCGAGGTTTAATAAGATAGTACTACAATGACAAATAAACGTATCGAGTAACCTTCATGTTTGCCTCCCCAATCGGACCAAGTTTGATTTTCACGGATTGTATCTGTAATGTGGTGAATTATCAAGTTAAGCGTTAATGCATAAAGTGTAATATGTACATGTGTAAGAAAAGTGTAAAAAGTGGCAGGATATGGAGGTATTTCCTTACCTTCTCAGATCGAGAGGTGCCCAATGAATTTAATGGTCTGAAATCAATAAAATTTCATTTATTTTTTTTTGGGAAGAAAACACATAAGTAAAAACACAAACAACCATGAGAGTTTCCGCTGCAGCATCATTAAAAATCATTAAGACTCACTAAGGTAGCGAAGTGGCCACAATCATACATACTACTGTCATCTTCCTGAAAGTAGCAATGTCAAAGGCAAGGTACTGTCGGAGCTTTCAACATAGGAGATAAATACACTTCAACGTCCAATGAGCAGCCTCCAAGGATGATGCACATTTTGTGGCTGATAGTGCCTAGAATATAATTTTTAACAGAAACATAAATGAAATTTTATATAGAACCTTGAGTCCATCAAATGATCTTCACGTAGGAGTGATTTCTTACCTGAGGTTGCAGATGAGCTCGAAAAAAAGTAGGTGTGGCAGAGAGGGTTCCACAATGAAAATGTTGATGAAATCTTGATGGTGATGCATCAATATCAAACAAATATAAATTCCTTACCCAAATTGTGGATTGTCGCTGTTGATGGTCCCCTGTTCATCGTCGGCCTCCAAACATCATAGCAGTATCGTAAGCCGATTTCGATCCCTCACATTGCCCGACTAAAGCAGTAATACACAATAAGCCCAATCGACCCTTAAGCATCAGAACTGTAAACATGTGAGAACCCATGGCTGAAACCTCATATTTTTCAATCTGCCCGGAACACTTATTTACCTGGGCATCGTGAGGGATAAGCTCTTCATTATCTGGCATAAATCTCAAATCCCTTGGAGTCAAGTAACGGAAGAAGGGCTTGAAATGCGTGAACCCTTGCTGATTCAGGATCAAGTGCTAACTCATTGATTGGAAAGCCATTAACTAAATTCCATATGAAAATATCTCAAATTCTATTTTTTTTAACCAAATTTAACAAATGTAATAGGAAAATGTTGTTCACGACCCTAGTTTTGTATGCATGAGACTGTTGGTAACAACACAAATTAAACTTTCTACCACCCATATGGAGTTGCTCGCTTTAAACACTATACCCCAGCCAAATCAATTGTACAAATAATAGACATAATCATCAAGACCAACATGACAGAATTCTGAAAACTACAAAAAAAAGTGGAAATTATCAACCATAAGAGCATCTAAAGCCGGAACCTTTTAATGAAGTGAGGTGAATTAATTAACCAAAGAGATGAAAGATTTCCACAGATAAAGTAATCATATTCATAAGGGATTATTGTTCAATCATTCTCTTGATTAATCGGGGTTACCGGTTATGTTTGAACAGATTCTGAATCACAGGAGCAACCATGTAGCCCGTTTTTGAAAGTGTGCAAATTAACTTTCAAATTCTGATATAAACACGAATACACAACAAAATTAGAAAATTATGAGAAAAGAGAGTTCTGAATTAGCATACTTACCTTGGTTTTGTTACCTGATATCGGAGAATTTGGCAGAGAACGCGAACAGGGGCTGATAGACACTAATCTTCAAGTTGGAAGGAAAATCAAGAAAAGAGAACGCTTCAATAAATTAATCCACAATCACTCATCCATTTCTTCAACATATGCAAAACCCAACCCCGGTAGAAATAAGGTACTTTATCAATTTAAGCATATTATTATTTACCCCAAAAAAATCTTCAAGTTGGAAGGAAAATCTCAATAAAGAGAACCCGAACAGGGGCTGATAGACACTATTCTTCAATCTGTAAGGAAAATCAAAACGATACGACTGAATCCAAAATAGAGAAACCGACAAACAAAGTAGCAAATTTTCTCTTGGTTTGGCAGTTTCCCTGAGCAGGAAAATGAGAGCACCAAAAATCAGTGGCCAAAAACAATCAAATGTATCTAAATTGAAACTGTTTTGTATCGAGCCCTACCATACAAATCCCATCAAATCGCAAAAATTAGGCAGCGTGTTCCTTTAAAAAAACAGAGAAGCTCAGAATCCAAAAAATGCAATTGAAGAATTGAGGTACCGGTTGGAGGGATATGAAGGCAAAGAAAGAGAACCGTTGTGGAATGAAGAGTGGAGGAACCGGTTGTAGCGGTCTGAGAGACACGTTCGGAGGAGAGCGAACATGCAAGAAATCATGCAGTGCCGCCGACATCGACTTCGTCCATGGATGCCTCCGCCACGTAGAGATCCGGTGTACGGACAAACACACTAAAATTCAGGAAAATCAGAGAGAAACAAACCAAAAAATTAGAGAAAACTTACAACAAAGGGGTACAGACATAAAAAGAAACAGAATGCAGCAATAAAAAGAAATCAGTAGGGAAGATTAAACCGGAACATACCCGTGGAGTTATGGTTGGCTGACGGTGGAGCAGATCGGGAATGCAGCAAAAGGGTTTCTTTGGTGGGCACAAAACTACTAATTGGGTGGAGAGAATTTTTTTAAGTTTACAGATATGTGGGATGACGGAAACATGGCGAATTAGAGTCTGCCACGTCGGCAAGCACAAAATTCCAGCCAATGGTAGGCAGCGGACACAAAACTCCACCTCAGCTTTTGTGGTGTCGTTTGCTGCATGTTGGAAGAGTTTTTTGTGGTCGTTTAACATCGGCCGTTATAGTATTGATATGAGGGGGAGTGGAGCTCTCCCCTTTAACAAACCGGAGTGGGACATTACATGTTTTCAGTTTTGATTTTATCGTGTAATTACTTTAGCTTATTATGGATTTTGAGTTTTGACTTAAAAACTTGACATCAAGTCCACTAAAATTAAAAAAAATTAATTAAAATAAGTCTAAATTTTTTAAAAATAAAATCATTAAAAAAAATTTGTGTTGTCACTAGGCGAGGCGGTCACCCCATGGGCAAGGTGGGCGAAGTGGGCGCCCCGGCGCCAGGACCGCCCCATCACTTCGATTTGCAAAAAATTGGGGCGGTGAGGGTGTTTTGAGCGATTAGTCACCCGCCGCGACGGCCGACTTTTCGAGCACTATTTTCTTTTAAACTTATAATATTGTATCTTGATACATCGTGATTTATTTTGAACAATTATTTTTTATTTGTGATAGAAAAATGATTCACACCCAGTTTGTCCCTGCAGTGGCCAACACTAGATTCGCAAAAAACAATTCTAATTATATCAACGTTACATTTGCATCATTGATGATAAGTTTATAGTACAAGAATACGGGGTAAACAACCTCGAATTTGCGCATTTTTGATATAATATGACTCCCCTTAATAGTATTTGGTTAATTATTTGTGTATACATTCACATATACTGGTATTTTTTTATTTTTAATCATTTAAATTTATTTATTTTATTAATTTATGCAAATAAAATAAAATAAATTTATCGACGGCTGTGTGCCGCCTAGGTAGCCGCTTTGACCGCTCAGGCTGCCTAGGAGGCCCCTAGACCACCCAACATACAGGGAGGCGCCCAGTGCTTTCTCGAACCTTGGGTGATTTTCTTAGTAAGTTATTTAAAAATATTTGTTATCTCCGTTTCTTTTATAATGTATTGAATCCCACCAAAGTATCTAAACTCAATGTCTATCACAATAGTTTATAAATTACGATAGCAAGGTAAATCATACTTGGCAAACCATATGCGACAGACTCATGTCAGTGAGGAAAATTGAAGCCATGAGCTTTAAATACAATTATCACTCTCAGAACCACTAAGTCAACCTAATAATTTTTTTACATCCACTTTGTCTGTTTATTCACATTGATTCAGTGTATTTTTTTAGCGTATCTTGTTTGAGCTAATATCAAATCACACATTTGGTATCCGCCCGGCCGGATTATGATAAATAAATCCTGCAATTATCTTTTTGTCTTTTACATACATAAACAATACTTTTACGTTTTTTTAACTCAAAATTCATGTTTTTTTTACCAAATAAACCAGCTTCAAACCGTTCAAATGCATTGACACCGTTCAACACCTCCCAAACACATGCTTCAACGGTCTGCTTTGTACGCATATGGGTTACCAAGCACTAAGAAATATAATTATTTTCTGCTGGAAGCCAAAGGATGATTTCAAACTACTCGACACCGCAACGTCTATTACCTGCTGAGATTTGCCGATAAGCTAGACTATGATAAAGCCTTGGAATGATCCATCTCCTTTTCAAGTCATTAGATGAGGGCATTTCCATGGCACAATGACTTTGAAACTTCACATGACCATATCGATTTCGTCGCAGCCTGGATTCAGATCCCAGATTTGCCAACACACTACTTCCATAATGACCTCCTGCGTGAAATTGCATCACCTATAGGAGCGTACATTAAAGTGGACTCTCATACCCTGCTGGAGGAGCGTTGTCTCTTTGCTCGGCTAGCCATTAGCCTTGACCTTAGACAACCACTGACGTTGTCCATCAAAGTCGATTCCAAGGCATATCCAATTCAATACGAATATCTGCACCTCATTTGCTTTTCATGCTCCCGATATGTGTTGAATCGTCCCTCTCACTTGGGCCACATCAATAATTGGAAGGAGAAGTTTTGTCAAATGTTGCTGCAAAACGTGTTGGAGTTTTTTCAAGGAAGACGGCACATGTTCACACCGGTACTTTATGCCTATATATAGAGGCATTTCTCCACTTCTCAAATACAACACCAACGGAAGAAAGAACAGAGGGAGGAAGAAGGATTTTTTCTGTGAGAGAGAGTTATTTAGGGTGTTCCTAAATTGGGGGAGTGACAAAAATATTGGGGAAATATTTTTGGGTAG